>BQNB010160709.1:0-14768 GCA_026074375.1 Tanacetum coccineum
CAACAAAGTTAACGACGAAGACACAAGACCAAAGAAGCATAATTTAATGCAAAGTGATTAACTGCCCCTTTGGGGGAGATTGTTAGAGGTGTAAAGCCCAACCAAAGCCGTGCCTGGCCCGTGAAACACGTTAGGTCCGACCCATAAAGCCCGTAGTATAAATACCCCTCTCTTCATGTGAAGAGGGGGTGTGAGTTCAGTCAACATGGAATCCAACAACCTCTTTTTTCTCTTTATTTCCTTACTCTATCTTGTAACTCTCTCTCTCTCTCTCTCTCTCTCTCCCTCTCTCTCTCTTCTTTCTCTATTTAGAAATTATGATATATGATTGTGAAATGACATAGATTAATGTTAGAATTAATAGTATATTTTATAAGGCCAGTATTAGGTTAGTTTAGTTTAGGCCCATTTAGATATTAGGTTTTCTATGTTTTCTATAAATTCCCTTGTAAACTCTTTCATTATAATCAAGGCAATATAATGTAATCTTTTGTCTATTACACTTGTCCCCTATTTACATGGTATTAGAGTGAGGGTTTAGTTTAAATTAGGGTTTAATTATTAATGCATCGTAAGTTTAAGTAGTTGCGCCCAACGTAAGTATTTCAGATCGAAAACCTATATTTCAAACAATTTTAAAGAAATTAGATAAACCCTAATACCACATTGACCATTAGTTCATTATATACAACGCGCTACAACAAAAAACTTGAGTCGTCCAATCAATTGTAGTTCTGAATGCAAGTTGGCCTAATTCTTTGTTCATTTACCGGAATAATACGCATAGTCCTTTACATGAAACATTCAAGTTTATACATAACAAGATGAATTGAAACATCATATCATATATCTATCTGAACACAAACACACATTGATATATAACTATGATAGTATCTAAATCATATTGATCGATTGATCAATTCATTCTAAGTTTTAACTCCTTTAATAAAAAGGTCTACTTCACCTCATTTGTCTCGGAACAAACCAAAGTTAGGATTTCTTATAAAATGAACTGATTCTGATCAAACACTATTTGGAATGTCAAAAAAGAAATCATTCTTGTAACAGAAACAATCAATACCGTGTTTGTTAAATTTAAGCTTATATGTGGCTTACTAGCTTATTTGTTTTTCGGCTTATATTCCATAAGCCCTAATTTTTCGGCTTATCTTGAAACTTGTGGGCTTATATAAATTTATCATAATACGATAAACTTATATATATATATATCTTGTAGGTCCTTGGTATAGGATCTGACTAGCCTTTGTAAGACGATAGATAACTTGGATAAATCCAAATCAACTATATGAGAGACACTGACTATGAATATCAAGTGTTAATGCGGAAACTTAACACAGGAATTAAGAAGAAATGATATTACTAAATTGCTATTAAGCTCTAATGCTTCTATTGATATATTTCAATCACGTAGTACATAACATTGTGCCTTAGGGTTCCTTTTATACACCAAGGAAACCCTAATGGGCTTACAATCGTGTCAAAGGATAATACATATCCTTTCCTAAGATATCTCTAAGATAACTATTACTATTCTGTTACATAAACAGACTTAACTATGAACAGACTTAACTAACTATAACCAGTACTAACTCTAGTACTGCTACTCTACCAGTACTAACTTAGTACTGCCAGACTTAACTTAGTACTGCCAGTATTAACTCAATACTACCAGAACTAACTATTACTACCAGACTTAACTGTTATACTACCAGTATTAAGTCTGTTACAATCTATTTTCCCAACAATACCTAAAATGCATAAAAATGCCCCCCACCAAGCGCTTTTATTTATTTACAAGTCTTGTATCTAGACCTAAAGTCACATTCTAAGTGACTCCATCATCCGTCACACTACTACTATCCTCTTTATTGACTTTGTATTCGGGTCCAAATTATAAGCATTCCTTATAAAATCTAGACATCTTATTCGTTACATAGTTAACTCCTCTTCTCTTATCATCATCACTTCTAAACTAGACATATTGCATGTAATCTTTCTCAAGATTTGGCACTAATCGATATTGTTCTACCTTTTGGGAAATTTGGTAAGCAACTTCGTCTATTATGTCCGTGAACTTAATTACGCCTATTAAATGATTATAGGTCAAACTGGATGCATCAACAACTGGCTTACCTAGCACTACATGTGATAAACAACTATCTATGGCTGACCCAACATCTTATACGAATAAAAAATCCGTAAAATTCCATACAAAGACATGGATTCATCTAACTCTTCCCGTAACGTTACTTATATTTTTAGGGTTCTCGGGATCTCTTCTAGGTACAAGTTTCTTTTTCATAATCCAATTATAATGTATACTATACTTGATGTTCACGGAGGAGTTTATGTCAATATAATCTTTTCTCACATACACGTAACCTATATTGCATAGTATACTTATACTCAAAGGATCGCCTCTTTCTATGATTGGGAGTCTTTTATGAAAAAATAGGTGAGGATCATGCAACAGGTACCTTTGGTAAGCTAATTCATCTTTTGTGGGAAATTTGTCAAAGTAATCTACACTTAATTCATTCCTTTCTTCTTCCTCCTCAACTTCTTTTTCATATTTATCCTTTACTCCTAACTTTCCTTCTAAGTAATAAGGCTCACTAGTGGGGAGGACAACTGAGTTCAAGGGTTCAAGAAGGTTGTTGAGCTATCGAGCCCTTCTGTTAATGGGTGAAGTTGGTGATTCAGGTGGTGATAATGGATTCACGTTCTCCATAGTGAAGAATGGAATAGTTAGCGGAC
Organism: Tanacetum coccineum; assembly: GCA_026074375.1. Taxonomy (NCBI): domain Eukaryota; kingdom Viridiplantae; phylum Streptophyta; class Magnoliopsida; order Asterales; family Asteraceae; genus Tanacetum; species Tanacetum coccineum. Next base: position 2,779 of record BQNB010160709.1, read on the forward strand.
TTTCTACAAACATGCGCACAACAAAAAGATAGACTAAACAAAAGCTAATGACTAGAAATTAAAAATATCACTTGATAGGAAACTAGTGAGTAGACCTAAGCTAGATAGAAATCAAAACCTAGACTATTCCCCAACAACGAAGCTAGTGCACCAAAACCTGACATGTGGCGGAGTTGCTACACCAAAGTTATACAACCTCCTAGGCAGAGTACCTAACCCAGTTTGTAGTGTAGTAAAGAACAAAGACTCGAGGGTTGATCGTTATCTAGGGAAATAGGAGGTAGGTTGAATGTATGTCACTAAGTCTAAGGGTTGAGGGAAGTAGCATTTTTTGCATTTTTACTTTTTTTTAGAAACACAGTAAATTCAATTATTATTGAGAGGGTTTTAACTAATATAATTTACTCTAATTAGCAAGAAATTGTAAAAGTGGATGAAAAACTCCATATAGGTAAACATACGTGCTCATTAGTCATGATGTACCCCCAAATTCATTACCTAATCTATCTTGTTGTCACACCCATTGCCTGTGCAATGATGAAACTAGTCCCTAATTCCGATGCAGTGGAGTTTTTCAGTTCTTGTGTATACATGATCACCTAAGCAAGCAGCGCCTAACAATGCTTTTCTTACCCAATAGTTAAATCACACGCAATATATACTCACATAAATTAACTACCTAAGACGTAGGGTTCGTTAATTAGTCACGTTTCAATAGACGTATTATAACACCCCGTGTTTTAGGGTCATTGTACATCGTTAATAAATTCACTATTTATTTTTAGTATTGTACGCGTTTGCTTTTAAATTGAAATCGTTAAGTTAAATCGCGTAAGCTAAAAATTATCGTTCAATGTAAACAGGCATCAAACAATTAAATGTTTACATCAAGAAAGTGTTAGATAATTATTTAAAGGATAATTATTGACTTTGTATATTTTATTTTTATTGGTTACGTAAAGTGTTTATGTTTAGCGATAAAATATGTTTAGGCATTCCCGAAACCACCAAAACTTTTCAACGCTTCAACAAATACCCACAATTGTACCCAATACTCAAAAATTACAAAACTTCATCATATATATCTATATATGGCCGGATATGGATGAGATCATAAGAGAAAATATCTCAAAATCTTGCTAAAAGTCTTGTACCAATTTCAACTCTTTATGTTTTACCAACTATGACTAGTAACTTGGTCTTTTCATTCCTTGAATTCCTCATCTTGTCCCTAGACTTTCTAAGCAATCTTGACTAAGTCTTCATGGTATATAAGCTAGCAACTAGAAAGATACACACACACATTTCATTTCTAAGGTGAGAAACTTCACAATCTCTATTTCTCTCCTTCTCAAACCCAAGGCCAAACATAAACAACATACATAATCCATACCAAATTTATTTACCACATTTCCAAGTAATCCTACAACATATCTAAGATATCTTAAGGTGTTTAGAAGGTTTGGTTTGGGGTTTACAAGTGTTAAAGCAAGGAAGGTTCAATATTAGGGTTTTCTTTGGATTAGGGTTTTCAAGGTGTTAAAAGCTAGGGTTTGTTTGCTAAACAAGGGTATAGGCATTGTTGTTCATCATCTTACATCATATTAAGGTTATCTAAAAACCTTAATCTCTTTACATTCATGATTTTATGTGTATATAATGGCTATGTAGTTAATCACCATCTAGGAAACTTATTTACATGTAAAATGGAATTTTTACTAATGATCATGATATGATTTACTTTGTCATGTGCTATATTGTTGTTAAGAACATATGAGAATGGAAGTATATCCATTATATAAGTGTGGTTTATGTATAAAAGCTTATAAAAACTAGCTACCTAAAAGGTGTATTTATGAAAGTTCATAAACAAAATAAGTATTTAGACTTATGGATCTTGTGATTCTTGGACAATCTTTGGATAAATTATGGACTAGGGACTCTAAGGATGTAAGACATGTGAAGTTAAATGTTGTAATGGACTTGTAACAAAGCTACTAAACTAAAAAGTTACAAAAATTAGTTTAAACACATTTTAAGCAAAATGACCAAAACCTTCTGTTAGAATTCGAAAAATAAAGCATTTATTTTATATTTTTATAAAATACTACATTTCATGAGGATTCCAAAAATGTAAGAAACTTGAAAAACCGATTTATAACGAAGGAGATACGTAATTTACAAATTATACGATAATAAACGCGTTTATAATTTTTTTTTATAAAAACTCATTCCCAACCACCTCTGATGTAAAATGTTGGATATTTTTCTCAGATATTACATACTTTTAGGATTCCAAAAAATTAAGAATCATAATTTTTTGATCAATAACGAAGGAGTTATGAATTTTTCACGTTTACAATAATTAAAGTTTATAAAAATAATTTTATAAACTATTAATAGTAAAAATCACTATTCATCTCAAATACATTTTGGAAAATACATTAGTTAGATAAAACTTTTAATTTTGAAGACGTGCTCGAAAGAATCACTAAAATCAGAGTTAAAACGAACAAGATACGAGTTTTACAATAACAAAATTTATAAAAATAAATTTATAAAAGTGTTTGAAAAGTAAAAAGTATTGTTCACCAGTGGGTTGAAAATATAAAAATGTAATATTTTGATACTTCGTCTTAATACAAAAGCGTGGACATAAGAAACGAGCTTAAAACGGGAAAGTTACGCCATTTTTTACTAAAGTGATATTTATAAACGTTTTTACTTTATAAATGTTATTTCACAAATAAAATTAGATGGTGATGTAGCTATTTAGAATCATATATGGTATTATTTAATCAAAGTGCTTAGTACTTATACGGCCTATACTTAATTAAGTTGCATTCGGTCATTATTGTGGCGCATTTTCTGTTATACGTGGATTATCATTCACTCGAGGTGAGTTTATAGCCCTATGTTTTAATTGTTTTATATATACTTTACAAGTTTTGGGGTGAGAACATGCTTGTTACCAATTCCAATTACATGATTGGTTAGAATACATTACATGTGCATTTACAATTCGTTTTACAAACTAGTCTACATACTCAATTGCTTATTTTAGGACGAAATACATTGCTTGTTTCACTTCATTTTTGAAAACAAGGACATTACTTTAATTTTACCTAAATGATTACAGATTAGCTTAAGCGGATTGAACTGTGAATTACCTGATGGGTGAGCGCGGGATGTTATGAAATAGATCTATTCAGGTGTGACAGCCCCGTTCGGGTGATTAGCTATCACTGGGCAAACGAACGTTATATCATGTCAGAGTAAAGAATGACATATACATGAACATGAACATTTACTGTGCCTTGAATAAAGTGACATACACCTAAGTCTATGATACAGTTTAATGAACTTAGAATAATCGTAATCATTGTTTTATACACACATGGATATTTACATTGCCTTGAATAAAGTGGCAATACATACTTTGAACAATGGTGGTCCAACTATACTTAACTTTATTGTGGATAATTTTATGGGATACAATACTTCCTACACATACATTGTTCCACTGTTTTACTTATGTTTTGTGGTTATTGGGGATTGAAATGGTCATGCATACTTTACAACTCTTTGATTTCCAACATTCATAAATACATTTTGGTGAACATTTAAGGATTGAACGGTCATACATACTTTACAAAACTTTGGTTCAACGTTTATACTTACAAAAACCTATGAACTCACCAACTTTATGTTGACACTTTTAAGCATGTTTTTCTCAGGTGAATTAGATGCTTGACTTATGTGATGTGCATTAGAGTCTAAATATTCGGATTTTTTCAAATGACAAAAGTTAGAGGTCGTTCTCTCTGACTGGAGCAATGGTATATGAACTAACGCTCCCGAAACACATATTCCGCTGCGACCTATTTTGGGGTGTTACAAATGGTAATCAGAACACAAGTTATAGAGGAACTAGGTTGCTTATCTTACCTAGACTATAACCTTTTTTCAACGATCACATTTTCAAAAGATTTTTATGGGACATACATACACTGTTTGTTGCATTAGTTGGTCATACCAGATGCTTACATGAATCATATACGTGTTCATATTATAGTACGTATATTACTATGAGGGTGTTATATATATTATATATATATAGATGTGTTTACATTCTTTTACACATACCTCTCAATTATTTTATAATGGGTTATTTATTATAATACTAGAACATTTCTTTAGGCAAGGTAGTACTATACGCTCGTAGCTAAACATTATCAAACATTACTTTATCTTACACGATATCATTATTCATTTATGCCATGAGGCATTTCATTTCGCCATGTAATGTATCAATTTCTTGCAAAGTGTGCAATTCATTTTTACCATTACGCCTGCTTACATTACGTTTATCATCCATACTACACGCATCTTGCATGGTTTCATATAAAGACGACTTATATAAACTTTTGCTTGTACAGGTTACGGATGCACCTATTATTCCCGTCACTGTTGATTCCTCTGAGGGAAATTTTAGAGATGATATTGACATTGGTTTAGATGTTACCCACCCAGTACCCGTATTTTGCATATGGGGGGGGGCTTTTTTTTTTTTTTCTTGCAGTGACTATTGTTAAGATACTAGCCAGTCATAGGGAGGCTATTCGAGGCATTCATGAGTATTTTTAAGGGGTGCCCATCGAGGAGGAGATGAGTACATTAAGGTTCAGGATGGGTATGGCTGAAGCAGAGAATGCTTCTCTACGTGGTAAGATTAGGATCATGGAGGCTATCGAGACGGTTACACGTAGCCAAGAGAGGAGGACTCATAGGGAGATGGAGCAACAGTTGGCTTCAGTTCAGGAGTCACAGCAACAGGACCGAGAGAACTTCAGAAAGCTCTAGGAGTTAGTCACCAATCAGCTCGGACGTCACCCATAGACACCTTGTTTTAGGAATTATGTATTAGCTTGTATTGGAAGTTATAGTATCAAGAAAACTATGTAGTATCTTGGAGGGAAAACAATGAAACCCACTATCTATCAAATTATCGTACTATGAAAATTTTGCCAATTTTACTTTAATTCCCTAAATTAATTGTGCAACCCACTCTCTCAAATATCATGAAATCATAACGTTATTTTAACGAAAATAAGCAATGCATCGTTAGTCCTCAATTATACATAGCTTGATCACCTATGTATAATTCAGGAAGGATCATGCCCATGCTGAGAGTAGTCACCTTAAAACTTCTTGTCAAGAAACAATTTTTTATTTATATCAAGTTTTGCGTGCGTATTCATAAAATGTACTTATCATGAAAAACCAAACTAATAATCATAATAACTGAGTAAAACTCTTACACCACCTTACTGTATAAAGTCAAAAAAAATGTTATAACTGACGCGTTAAGCCGAAGGGGACAAATAAGCCCACTAGAAATCGAGCCATGGTCGCCACAATAAATATTAAACCAACGTCACTAATCTTGAACGCTCAAGTTAAAATAATTTAAAAGGGAACGCAGACGAGTTCAGCATGGTAACAAAATATTCGAAAGACATAAATAAAAGCAACAAATAGATTTATTGCCACATCATCTGTTTATTATCTTAGAAATTAAGATGTACATAAGAAACATTAAAGGAATTACTAAGTTTTATTTACAAACTCCCTAACAATAATATCTTTCTTTCAAAAGAGATCATGCTAATAGTAGGATGATGATGGCGCGAGAATCGCTAGAATAAAGGCCAGATACTGAAACTTTTCTTCGTATGAGACGTAGGCAAGATAAATGCTGAGTGCTATCGCGCTCGCCATCGCCAAGAGTGTAATGATATGCAACATTTTTGAGGATTGGATAAGAGAAAATTTAAGTAAAAGATTAAGTGTTGTATGGAGAAATGGTGGATAAAAATTTGGTATTTAAAAGGAGAAAGTAACCGTTGGGGTTACTGTTCATAGCCGTTGGGGTTACTGTTCACGTAAAAAAAAAATACCCACACCTCTTCATCAACACTATTCCGGAAGACAACTCGAACTGAATTGCGGGACATAATTCTTTTAACACAAGGAGACTGTAATAACTCACATTTTCATACCTTTTTACATCAATGAACATCCAATTATTTATTTTAAACTTTTACGCGTTCACTTTAAATTTTCAACGTTAAGTTAAATCGCGTAAGCTAAAAATTAACATTCAACGTAAACGGGCATCAAACAATTAAATGTTTACGTCAAGCAAGTGTTAGATAATTATTTAAAGGATAATTATTAATTTTGCACATTTTAATTTTATTGGTTACGTAAAGTGTTTATGTTTTGCAATTAAATATATTTAGGCATACCCGGAAGCACCAATACCTATCTATACTCAACCAAATACCCACAATTATACCCAATACTAAAACATTATACAAATTACGTGTATTTCATACATAGGGCGGATTCATAGAGAAAAAACACAAGGAGATTATTTATTTATTAGACTTTCTAATTATAACACTATGTTGTATAAAAAATACAAGTAATTTTCACCAAACAGTTTACTTCTCATACTATCTTACACATTTTCCATACCTTTCTTACACAATGGTCATTCAAGACTAACCATGATTAAGTTAAAGTAACCATTATCTAGTTAAATCTTGCTATAAAAGGCACACTATGCAAGTAAACTTTACACAACTCATTTCCTTAAGTAAAAACAACATAAAAACTCTCCCTTGTGCTCTCTAGCTCATGACACACAAACCAAACCCATATACATTCCTTATTTGTTGATATTACAAAAGTTAATCCAAGTGTATAAGGTTTATTGTTAGAATATCTAAGGTGTATTGGAAGATTGGTTTTAATTGTTTAAAAGGGTTAAACAAGAAAGGTTCAAGATTAGGGTTTCAAGTAAAATTAGGGTTTTCTTGATTTGAATGCTTAGGTTTTGTTGATAAATTAGGGTTTAGATCTTGTTTCTCTTCATCATACATCATATTAAGGTTATCTAAAAACCCTAAACTCTTTATATTTGTGATTTTATGTGTATATAATGTTTATATAGTTAATCATCATTTAGGGAACATATTAACAAGTAAAATGGATTTTTACATGATCATGTTTGATGAATTTGCATATGTTATATGGATATTAAATACATGTTGTAATGGAAGTATAAGTATCATACAAGTGTTGGTTTATCTATAAGAAGTATATATATAAACTAGTTACTTAAAAGTTTACTTAATAAGTTTATAAGTAAAAGTGATGTAAGGAGTTGTTATCATGGACATTTCTTGGACAAGATCATTGGACAATTGTTAGAGGACTTTAAGTATATAAGACTTGTGGTATAATACATGGTAGAGGACTTGTAACAAATCAACTAGGCTAAAAAGTTATAAAAACATATTTGTAACAAAAAGATCAAAAGGGTCTGTTTGAATTCAAAAAATAATGTATTTTGTTTATATTTTTATAAAATACTACATGTTAAAGGATCGTAGGCATATATAGAACTCAAAACCCCGATTTATAATGAAGAAGATACGCCATTTGCATGTTTACGATAATTAAAGTTTATAAAAATAATTTTATAAACTATAAACAGTAAAAATCACTATTCTTATCAAATACATTTTTGAAAAATACATTAGTTAGATAAAACTTTTAATTACGAAGACGTGCTCGAAAGAATCACTAAAATCAGAGTTAAAACGAACAAGATATGACTTTTACGAGGTTTACGCTAAGTAAATGTATAAAAATAAATTTATAAAAGTGCATGAATAGTGAAAAATACTGTTCACAGAGGGTTGAAATTATGAAAATGTAATATTTTGATACATCTTCTTAATACGAAAGCGTGGACGTAAAGAACATAAGAAACGGACTTAAAACGATAACGTTACGCCGTTTTTACTAAAGAGATATTTATAAACGTTTTTACTTTATAAATATGATTTTACAAATACAATTAGATGGTGATGTAGCTATATAGAATTATATATGGTCTTAGTTATTCAAAGTACTTAGTACTCATACGACCTAAAATTAATTAGGTTGCATTCGGACGTATTCATGACGCATTTTCTGTTAGTGATTTGCATTATCGATTCACTCACTCAAAGTGGAGTTTATTGCCATACGTTTACGTATTTTTATCTTATACTTTACAACTTTTGGAGTGAGAACATGCTTGTTACCTATTTCATTTACATGATTGGTTTGAATTCATTACATGTGCATTTACAATTCGTTTTACAAACTGATCTACATACTCAATTACATATTTTGGGACGGAATACATTGCTTGTTTTACTTTATTTTTTGAAAACAAGGACATTACTTTACTTTTACCCAAATGATTACGGATTAGCTTAAGCGGATTGAACTATGAATTACTTGGAGGTAAGCATGAATGTTATAAAATAGATCTATTCGGCGTGAAGCCATGTTGGGTGATTACTATCATGGGCAACGTATTTATAGCATGTTGGAGCAAAGAACGACATATACATGAACATGAACATTTACCGTGCCTTGAATAAAGTGGCATACACCTAAGTCTACGCAACAGTTTCATGAACTTAGAGTAATCGTAATCATTGTTTTATACACACATGAATATTTACGTTGCCTTGAATAAAGTGGCAATACATACTTTGAACAATGGTGGTCCAACTATACTTAACTTTTTGTGACTATTGTATGGTATACAATAATCATACACATCTTAGATTCCAACTTTTATACTTATGTTTTGTGACTATTTGGGGATTGAAATGGTCATGCATACCTTACAACTCTTTGATTTCCAACATTCATACATACATTTTGGTGAACATTTAAGGATTGAAACGGTCATACATACTTTACAAAACTGTGGTTCAACATTTATACTTACAAAAACCTATGAACTTACCAACTTTATGTTGACACTTTTTAAGCATGTTTTTCTCAGGTGAATTAGATGCTTGGCTTATGTGATGTGCATTGGAGTCTAAATAATTCAAGATTTCTTTTCAAACAACACAGTTAGAGGTCGTTCTCTCATTACTTGTGCAATGGTATTATGAAGTAACGTTCCCAGAAACATATTCCGCTGCGACCTATTTTTGGGGGTGTTACACGTATAGCTAAGCTACAGAATATAATAAGTTTTTTATTGCTTAACGTGCACATCACTAGCAAGAAATAATAGATTAAACTCACGCATTTCATTTAGGGAACTCCAGGTGTTCTTGGGTTAGACACCTACTGGGGCACCAACTTGTAACAATGTAAACATCAGTTAAGGCTTCAGTGTCATGAGCTTAGTGCAATTGTAATACTTATTGTGATATTGTATTTGTTATAATAGTCACACCCAGAAATCTTGTGGTCCATGTTGATATTTACTTAAACCTATGATCTCGCCAACTTTAAGGAAATGTAGTACTATAAGCTTGTAGGTCCTAAATGCTACCTAAACATTAAGCTATCAAATATGATATCTTACCATCATCCATTCACGCCATGACACGTTTCCATCCCTGCCATGAGTGCATTATTCTTTCACCAGGCACCATCTTACATCCATATTGCACGCATCTTGCATGGTTTCATATAAAGACGACTTATATAAACTTTTGCTTGTGCAGGTTATAGATGCACCCACTATTCTTGTCTCTGCTGAGGAGAACCTAGGGGACCCGATCAATATCAGGGTGGATATCATTCACCCAGAGCCCGTCGCTGCAGTTGCTTTTCTTGCGGCGGCCGTTGTGAGGACACAAGCCCAACACGGGGAGGCTATACGAGGCATTATTGGGCATTTGCAAGGGGTGCCCATCGAGGAGGAGATGAGTACTTTGAGGTTCGGGATGGGCATGGTCGAAGCAGAGAATGCTTTTCTACGTGGTAAGATTAAGACCATGGAGGCTATCGAGATGATTACTCGTGGCCAGGAGAAAAGGACTCGTATGGAGATGGAGCGGCAGTTGGCTTTAGTTCGGGAGTCACAGCGATAGGACCGAGAGAACCTCAAGAAGCTCTAAGAGTTAGTCACTAGCAGTCACGACGTCGCCCTTAAGGAAAAACCTGTTTTTAGGAATTATGTATTAGCTTGTATTGGAAGTTGTAGTATCAAGAAAACCATGTAGTACTTTCAGGGAAAACAATGAAACCCACTATCTATCAAATTATCATATTATGAAAATTTCATCAATATAAACTAAGATATACTTATAAACATCTGCAAACTACGACACCAAATATCATGAAATCAATAACGTTATTTTGACAAAAATGAGCAATGCATCGTTAGTCAATTATACATGTCCTTATCAACTATGTATAATTCAGGAAAGACCATGCCATGCTGAGAGTAGTCACCTTAAAACTTCTTTTCAAGAAACAATTTTCTATCAAGTTTTATGCGAGTATTCATAAAAAGTATCTATCACGAAGAACCAAACTAACAATCATAATAACTAAGTAAACTCTTATACCACCTTATTATATAAGGTCGACATCATTGTATACAAAATCCTATGGCCAAAAGTCAAGACGCATCCCTAGTCACCCTAGGACGATCCACTAACAAGTTTACTCGTCATTTAAGGAATATACCAATACACCATTTACAACGTCTACGAAATACCATAGAGCTTAGTAGTTACGACATCACCATAGATATAAATTCGTTATCATCCGAGAAAAGCAAATGTTGTTAATGATGCTTTGAGCAGGAAATAGCAGATTAAACCATTAAGAGTTTGAGCCTTAGTTATGACTATTGGCTTGGATCTTCCTAAACAAATCTTGAATGCTCATACTAGAGCACAGAAACTAGAGAATATCAAACACGAAGATGTAGGAGGTATGATCAGAAAGGATATACCGAAGGAGAAGTTAGAGATAGAGTGATGCTTAAGGGTTCTCCTTGGAAAGGAGTATTACGTTTTGGAAAACGGGGGAAGTTAAACCTCAGATATGTTGGACCTCTCTAGGTGTTGGCTAAGGTTGGAGCCATTGCTTACAAGCTTAAGCTGCCTCAAGAGTTGAGCAGGGTTCACAATACATTTCATGTATCCAACTTGAAAAAGTGTTATGCCAATAAACCATTAGTCGTTTCGTTGGATGGACTCCACATTGATGACAAGCTTCATTTTGTGGAAGAACCCATAGAAATCATGGATCAAGAAGTCAAACGGTTGAAGCAAATACATATCCTAATGTTCAAGGTTTGATAGGACTCTAGGAGGGGTCCTGAGTTTACATGAGAACGTGAAGACCAATTCTGGAAGAAATTCCCACATCTCTTCCCAAAGACCACACCGTCGTCAAGTCCTGCGTCTTAAGCCTTGAGGACAAGGCTCATTTAAAGGGGAAGAATATAACACCCTGTGTTTTAGGGTCATTGAATGTCGTTAATAAATTCACTATTTATTTTTAGTATTGTACGCGCTTGCTTTTAAATTGAAATCGTTAAGTTAAATCGTGTAAGCCAAAAATTATCGTTCAATGTAATCGGGCATCAAACAATTAAATGTTTACATCAAGCAAGTGTTAGATAATTATTTAAAGGATAATTATTAACTTATTTTATTTTATTTTTATTGGTTACGTAAAGTGGTTACGTTTCGCAATTAAATACGTTTAGGCATACCCGAAACTACCAAAACTTACCTACGCTTCAACAAATACCCACAATTACACCCAATACTCAAAAATTTCATAAATATCTTATACATGCACACATATGGCCGGATATATGTCACACCCCGCCAAGGCGGAAACACGAGGCATAATATCATCGATATCATCACAACACAATGGTGTCAACAATAGAGAATCACTACATGCATAACTATAAATAAAAGACATGATGTGTCATGACAATATCGAAAACAAAAGAACGGTATCTTGTTTAATGAAAAAGGGGTCTCATCAATACAAAGACAATGTCACACGAACCTATTAAACCCAATAACATTCAAGAATTCATGCAAACAAATACGAGACAAAATCAAATAAGAACTTCCAATGCC
>BQNB010160711.1:0-14768 GCA_026074375.1 Tanacetum coccineum
CGCGTTTTAGGATTCCCGGTTTGCGTTTTTAGTTTATATTTGTGTTGGTTTAATTGTTTTTAAGTGTTTACCTTAATTTTCCCGTAGTTTTAGAAAACCAATCTAAATCTTTGTTCCATTCAAGCATCGATTATCAAAACGACTCTCGACTTTCAATTGCATTCCTCATTGGGGATAACGACCTGGGAATCATACTTTCGGTTTACTACAATTGAGAGATTTTTTATTCTTATCCTATATTTATATATTTATAAGTATATTTTATATATTTATTTATATATATTTAAAAATTTTAAAGGGTATAATCAATATCAATCCGTTTTTGGCGCCGCAGCCGAGGAGGATTGTATACGATTGTTGAGCCGTTTGACAATTTGTGTTTGAAGATCCCTTCCGATAAGTTATTTGCTTATGTTCTTTATAAAGTAAATATATACAAAAAGATTTTTCTTTTATTAGTATATATAATATAAAAATAAATAAATAAATAAAAATCAAAAATTTAAAAACATTGTCCATAAAAAGAAATAAAATTCACCATCAATATAATACTTTCAATTGAAGTATTATCATTAATAAGTTCCCGAACCAAAGATCAAAAACTTACCTTTTGTGTCACTTTCAGCGAGGTACGGTTCACCTTTGAAAGTTAAACAAACTATAAGAGGGGTATAAGGCGGGTTGTTCCTAGGAACTACGACCCTAAAGGAGAAAGGTTTTTAATAGCTTCGCGCTTTCCTACTCCTCCGCTCCTTTGTGCGTTTTTCTCTTTGAAGAGTTACCGAGAAGCGAGTTGATTATTAGGTTTAAGTGTCTTATCTCATTGTCCGTTATTAAAATATATTGTGAATACATTGTTGAAAAACCAAAAAAATATATAAAAAAAGAAAAAAAAATTAGTATAAATTTTCTTTTTATATTTTAGTGCATGCGCACTCGTTCTCAATCTCGTAATTCTAACCGTCAACAACAACAAGTCCCACCGACTTTTGTTGAACCATTTAATCTTGTGGAACCAATTGAAAATCAAGCTCCTCCCGTAGTTATGATGAACAATAATCGTACTTATTTGGGGGGGCTCAAATTGCACGAAGCAACCCAACCGAGTGTTTTACGAGGATGCCATCGTTGTGCCCGAGATCACCGCGGACAACTTTGAGCTTAAGCACGGTTTGCTTACCCTCGTTCCAAAACAAAAAAATTTTTCGGACATTACAAGAGAAGACCCATAGCTCACATCCGTAATTTCAACAAATCACTTCAAACTCAAAACGATGAAATTCCCCGAACGTCTCGAGTACGTCGTTTAAGCTTATGCATTTTCCTTTCCCCCCTTTTCCCACGAGGGCGCCGCCTCGGATTTTGCTTGAAAAAAGAACCTCCCTTTGTCAAATCATTACATGAGAAGATCTGTTTCGAAATTCAGCCAAAAACTTCTTCCCTCCATACTAAAATAACAAATCTTCGAAATGAAATTCACGGAGAATTCAACAACGATTTGATGACACTTTTTAATGAGGCAAATGTGAACCGATTCAATGATCTTCTCGGCAAATGCCCAATCATATTTTTGGAATTACATCAACTCGATACTTTCTACAATGCTTTGAACCTCTAATGAAACAAGATTCGTTGAATTCCATCGCGGGTGATAACTTTTTGGATAAAATGCCCCGTGATTGCCTAAGAATCATCGAGAGCAAATCTAAAGTTCGTAATTCACGTAACAAACCAGTTGTTTCCAAAGTGAGTGTGAGCAGTTCTACCCCCAGTATTTCTCCCGATGTTGCCGAACTTAAAGATATGGTGAAAGCTTTACTTCTCGATAAGAAATCCCAAGCTCCCGCTCCCGTAAAAGCGGTCGAGGAAAGTTGTGTTACTTGCGGTGGTGCTCATTCTTACCGAAATTGTCCCGCCACCGATGGCAACGTTTATCGTGACAATATTCAAGAGTACGTCTCTCAAGCCGCCGCTGCTAATTTCAATCAAGGAAATACCGGTTACCGAGCCCTGATTGCTAATCAAATTCGACCTCCCGGTTTTCCTCCCGTTCAACAAAACCAAGGAAATAACCAAAACCGTTACAACCAAAACCGGGGGAATAATTACAACCAAAGCCAAATTTATCGACCTCCGATTAATGAACCCCCAGTTCCCAAGCTCGCAGCCTTACCACGCTCCGGGCCTTCAAATACACAGTGTTGATCGACAGAGGATGACTTTCAAAACTATTGTCAAAGCTTATGATGCAGTGATTAGAAATATAAAAAACAAAAATCAAAACTTGCAAAAATCAAATGACCAATTTTAAACGGACATGCCTTTCCAAGTTTGTGAATTCCAAAACCGCATCTACTTCAGTTCATTATACTCCCTATGTAATACCATTACTAAAACCCGAAGGTAGACTTGAATGGTAAATTACCACCCAAAAGCGGTGTAAATTTGCATGTTTAGGGTTATTATTTGCCTTAGCTAGTTTTTAAGTCGCTTTTTAGGATCCCCGTTTTGCGTTTTTAAATTTAAAATAGTCTTGCCTTAATTAAGTGTTTGCCTTAATTTTCCCGTAGTTTTAGATAACCAAACTAAATTTTGTTCCATTCAAGCATCTATTATCAAAATGACTCTCGACTTTCAATTGCATTCATCGTTGGAGATAACGACCCGGGAATCATACTTCCGGTTTACTACATTGAGATTTTTTTGATTCCCATTATTATGTTATATATATTTATAAGTATTTTATATTTATATTTATATATATTTAAAAAGGGGTAATCAAGAAATTCAATCAGGTTTTGGCGCCGTTGTCGGGGAGGATTGTAACCGATTGTTGAGCCGTTTGACAATTTGTGTTTGAAGATCCTTCCGTGTGAAGTTATTTTGCTTATTTTCATATAAAAAAATACAAAAATAATTTTCTTTTATTAGTATATATATAATATAAACAAAAAAATCAAAAATCAAAAATTAAAAAAATTTTCCATAAAAAAGAAATAAAATTCACCATCAATATTATACTTTCAATTAAAGTATTATCATTAATAAGTTCCCGAACTAAAGATCAAAAACTTACCTTTTGTGTCTCTCGCGAGGTACGGTTCACCTTTGAAAGTTAAACAAACTATAAGAGGGGTATAAAGCGGGTCGTTCCTAGGAACTACGACCCTAAAGGAGAAAGGTTCTTAATAGCCTCGCGCTTTCCTACTCATCCGCTGCTTTGTGCGTTTTTCTCTTTAAAGAGTTACCGAGAAGCGAGTTGATTATTAGGTTTAAGTGTCTTATCTCATTGTTCGTTATTAAAATACATTGTGAATACATTATTGAAAAACCAAAAAAAAACAAAAAAAAATAAAACCAAAAAAATTATGTTTCTTTTTAGATTTGTGTGAATGCGCATCGTTTCTATCTGTTAATTCTTAACCGTCAACAACAACAAGTCAACCCGACTTTTGTTGAACCATTCAATCTTGTGGAACCAATTGAAAATCAAGCTCCTCCCGTAGTTACGATGGACGATAATCGTACTATGGCTCAATTGCTCGAAGCACCCCGAAGGTTACGAGGATGCCATTGTTGTCCCGAAATCACAGCGGACAACTTTGAGCTTATAGCCCGGATTACCCTCGTTCAAAACAAACAATTATTCAGACATGACAAAGAAGACCCTCATGCTCACATCCGTTATTTTAACAAGATCACTTCTACGATGAAATTCCCGAACATCCCGAGTACATCGGTAAAGCTTATGCTTTTCCCATTTTCTCTCGAGGGTTCCGCCCGGATTTGGCTTGAAAAAGAACCCCCTCGATCGATTCTCACATAGGATGATCTTGTTTCGAAATTCATCAACAAATTCTTCCCTCCTTCCAAAACAATAAATCTTCGGAATGAAATCACGAGATTTCAACAACGATTTGATGAAACTTTTTACGAGGCATGGGACCGATTCAATGATCTTCTTCGGGCATGCCCACATCATGGATTTTCGGAATTACATCAACTCGATACATTCTATAATGCTTTGAACTCTAATGATCAAGATTCGTTGAATTCCGCCGCGGGTGGTAACTTTTTGGATAAAATGCCTCGGGATTGCCTAAGAATCATTGAGAGCAAATCCAAAGTTCGTAATTCACGTAACAAACCGGTTGTTGCCAAAGTAAGTTCGAGCTCTTCTACCCCCGGTATTTCTCCCGATGTTGCCGAACTTAAAGATATGGTGAAAGCTTTACTTCTCGATAAGAAAAATCAAACCCAAGCTCCCGCTCCCGTGAAAGCGGTCGAGGAAAGTTGTGTTACTTGCGGTGGTGCTCATTCTTACCGAAATTGTCCCGCCACCGATGGCAACGTTTATCGTGACAATATTCAAGAATATGTTTCCCAAGCCGCCGCAGCTAATTTCAATCAAGGAAATACCGGTTACCGAGCCCCGATTGCTAATCAAATTCGACTTCTTGGTTTTCCTCCCGTTTAACAAAACCAAGAAAATAACCAAAACCGTTACAACCAAAACCAGGGGAATAATTACAACTAAAGCCAAATTTATCGACCTCCGATTAATCAACCCCCGGTTCCCCAAGCTCCACCTTACCAAGCTCCGGCTCCGCAAACACAAGGTGTGTCGAAGGATGATTTTCAAAACTACATCAAAGCTAATGATGCGGTTATGAGAAATATGCAAAACCAAACCCAAAACATGCAAAATCAAATGACCAATTTAACCGATTTTCTTACCAAATTTGTGAATTCCAATATCGCTTCTAGTTCAGGTTTAGGGACACTCCCTAGTAATACCATTACTAACCCGAAGGTAGATTTGAAGGGTATTTACCACCCGAAGCGGTGTTGCTTATCAGGGACCCACGATTCCTACTACTTCTTCTTCTCCTCCTAAAGTAGTGGAACGTGAACCCAAGGTGACAAAGGACACGGTGCCTCCTACTAATAACCGAAGTACCAAAGACATCCAACCTCCGGTTGTCCAAGTTCAACCTCATGTACTAAATTATGAGCCCGTTGTTGCTCCCGTTAGTGCTCCGATGCCTAACTTAAAACCGCCGATTTCGTATCCTTCGAGACGTAATGATGAAAGGCACCATGAAAAAGCTAACGACCAAATTGAGAAATTCTACGAAATCTTTGAAGATTTAAGTTTCGAAATTAGCCTCACGGATGCTTTAATTCTTATGCCAAAATTCGCCTCGACTCTTAAAGCTTTAATTAGAAACAAAGAAAAATTAAGTGAAATGGGCTAGAGACTCCGTGTGAATGAAGCATTGGTCGGACTGTTTATCCTTACAAGTTAGCCGAAAAACGTGGAGACCCCGCAATTCCTCATACCGTTGATTTTCCGGATGGATGAGTGCTTAGACCTTGGCCGATCTGGTAGCATAAATCTCATGCCATTATCCATGTGGAAAAAGCTTCTCTTCTGGAGCTCACTCCTACTTGTATGACTCTTGAACTTACGGACCGTCGATTTACCCAACCGATCGATAAACCGAAGATGTCGACGTAAAGTAGGAAAGTCTAGATTCCGGCCAACTTTGTAATCGTAGACTTTAATGCCGATCCCCGATAGTCCCCCTAACTTTCTCGGGAGATCTTCTTAATGACCGGACATGCTTGATTGATGTTACGAGAAGGAAATTAAACTCATTTGTGTTGGAAAAGAGCCGTAACATTCCAATCTGATCAAACTCGAATTCTCCACTAATTATGATGATAAATCGGTTAACCGAATCGATGTCATTTAAAATGGGCTTAGTGAGGAGTATTCTTAAGAAAGTTCTTGGTTTCTCCGATTAGATCGCAGTAGTAATCCCACTCTATTAACTACTACCCTCAATCGTATTTCGACTCTTCACCGACACTCCCTTCGGATAAGTATTTTCTTCTCGAGAAGTCCGATGCTTTTCTCGCTCTTGAAGATGATCCAACTTCACCAGAAGTTGATGACTCTTAATATACTACCGGAAGGGACGATTCTTCTTCTTTTGAATCATTTCTCAATGATGACCACATTACCCCCTCCCACGTCAGAGGAAATTATTTGCCCAAAATCAAAAAGAAATCAGAAGTTTGGTTGAAGCTAAAAATGATAAATCTATCAATGATGACCCTCCCGAGTCGTACTCAAGGACTTACCCTCCTCATCTCGAATATGTCATTTTGGGTGAAGGCGACAAAAAGTTGCTCGCAAAATTCGCTAAAGACTTGAGTGTCAAGGAAAAAGCCACTCTCATAAAGGTTTTGAAGTCACACAAGCGAGCCATCTCTTGGAAACTCTCCGACATTAAGGGTATTAACCTAGAAATTTTATACTCACAAATTCTTTATGAAGAGACTACAAACAGCGTTTCAACACCAAAGACAATGAATCCAGAAAAAAAATCCACGATGTCATCAAAAAGGAGGTTGAAAAACTTCTTGACGCTGGATTAATTTACCCGATCTCGGATAGTCCTTGGGTAAGCCCTGTACATTGCGTACCGAAAAAGGGTGGTTTTACCGTTGTTGAAAATGATGAAAATGAATTAATTCCGACTCGATTGGTTACGGGATGGCGTGTATGCATTGACTACCGAAAGTTAAATGAAGCCACTCGTAAAGACCACTTTCCACTACCGTTTATGGATCAAATGCTTGAGAGATTAGCGGGAAACGAGTACTATTGTTTTCTCGATGGTTTCTCGGGTTACTTTCAAATTCCCATCGACCCTCATGATCAAGAAAAGACAACATTCACGTGTCCTTACGGAATGTTCGCCTACCGTCGCATGCCTTTTGGCTTATGCAATGCACCAGGCACGTTCCAAAGGTGTATGATGGCTATCTTTCATGATATGATCGAAAAAACGATGGAAGTCTTCATGGACGACTTTTCGGTCTTTAGGAATTCATTCGAAAATTGCCTCTCTCGTGTAGACAAGATGCTTCAAAGGTGTGAAGACACCAATCTTTGTCTAAATTGGGAAAAGAGTCATTTTATGGTTAAGGAAGGCATTGTCCTTGGCCATAAGATTTCCAAAAAAGGGATTGAGGTTGATAAAGCCAAAGTTGATGTGATTGCTAAGTTACCTCATCCCACCACCGTTAAGGGTGTTCAGAGTTTTCTCGGTCATGCCGGTTTCTACCGACGGTTCATTAAGGATTTTTCCAAAATTTCCCGACCAATGACTCATCTTCTTGAGAAGAATACTCCGTTCATTTTCTCCGATGATTGTATTCAAGCTTTTCAAACATTAAAGAAAAAACTTACTGAAGCTCCAATCTTGATTGCTCCAGACTGGGACCTACCCTTTGAGCTTATGTGCGATGCAAGCGACTTTGCCATAGGCGTAGTCTTGGGGCAACATCATGAAAAACACTTTAGGCCTATACACTTTTTGCTAGTAAAACAATGAACGAGGGGAATTGCAATTACTCACACGGAGGAAGAAATATTAGCCGATTGGTTGTATGCTTCGAAAATTCCGATCTTTCCTCATCTTGACAAAAGCATAGTGTAACGGATCACTCTGCCTCTAAAATATCTCTTTGCTAAAAAGTTTCTAAGGCAAGATTGCTCGGTGGGTTCTACTTCCTTTTCTAGAGTGCCATTCAAAGTAAATGACACAAAGGAGTCGAGAATCTCGCGGTATGATTACGATAAACCTTTCCGATTAGAAAACCCGTATTGAAATGTTTCTCGACGCAAAAGAGTGAATGAAATTCTTTCTCTTTCCTGACCAGCTCACTCCTACTTGTATGACTCTTGAACTTGTAGACCGTTCGATTACCAAATCGATCGGTATCGCTGAAGATGTTTACCTAAAAGTAGGAAAGTTCAAATTCCCGGCCGACTTTGTTCTACTTAGCCACCAATTTTGTTAACCACTCCTCACAAGCATATTCGTTGACTTGACTGTCCGATCCCCAGAGTACCCCCTAATTCTCGGATATACCTTCGTAAATACCGACATGCTTTGATGTGATGTCTTACGAAGGATTATTTAACTATTCGTGTGGAATCTGCCGTAACATTCAGTCTTGACACAAACTTCGAGAATTCCTCTTATTACTTGATTATGACTGGCTGAAACCGATATCGACGTTATTGAATATGGGTTGTGAGGTGTATTTCAAGAAGTTCTCGGTTTCTTCACACGATGTGATCGCTTATTGGCCAATCCACTCTTACTATGACCCGATCGTTTCTTACTTCTTTCTCCGGAATCAT
Source organism: Tanacetum coccineum (assembly GCA_026074375.1). Classification (NCBI taxonomy): domain Eukaryota; kingdom Viridiplantae; phylum Streptophyta; class Magnoliopsida; order Asterales; family Asteraceae; genus Tanacetum; species Tanacetum coccineum. Next base: position 8,225 of record BQNB010160711.1, read on the forward strand.
TCTCACTTTGGGGATTGTGATTTTCTTCTTGTGGATGTCGCATTTACGTCGCTCGTTGTTGATGATCCAACTTCACAAAGTTGGATGACCTCTTACTATGACGGAGGGGGATAATATACTTTTGAATCATTCCCTCAATGATTGATCCTTCACCCCCTCCTTAAACAATAAATTATTTGCCTGAAATTCGAAAAGAACTCAAAGTTTGTGAAGCTAAAACTGATAAATCTTCAATTGATGAACCTCCCGAAGTCGAACTCAAGGACTTACCTCCTCATCTCGAATACGCATTTTTGGAAGGTGACAATAAGTTGCCTGTCATAATTGCTAAAGACTTGAGTGTCGAGGAAAAAGCCGCTCTCATAAAGGTTTTGAAGTCACACAAGCGAGCCATCGCTTGGAAACTCTCCGACATCAAGGGTATTAACCCAGAATTTTGTACTCACAAGATTCTTATGGAAGAGGACTATAAACTAGCGGTTCAACACCAAAGGCGGGTGAATCCGAAAATCCACGATGTCATAAAAAGGAGGTTGAAAAACTTCTTGACGCTGGATTAATTTACCTGATCTTGGATAGTCCTTGGGTAAGCCCCGTACATTGCGTACCAAAAAAGGGTGGCTTTACAGTTGTTAAAAATGATGAAAATGAATTTATTCTGACTCGACTGGTTACAGGATGGCGTGTATGCATTGACTACCGAAAGTTAAATGAAGCCACTCATAAAGATCACTTTCCACTACCGTTTATGGATCAAATGCTTGAGAGATTAGCGGGAAACGAATACTATTGTTTCCTCGATGGTTTCTCGGGTTACTTTTAAATTCCTATCGACCCTCATGATCAAGAAAAGACAACATTCACGTGTCCTTATGGAACGTTCGCCTACCGTCGCATGCCTTTTGGCTTATGCAATGCACCGGGCACGTTCCAAAGGTGTATGATGGCTATCTTTCATGATATGATCGAAAAAATGATGGAAGTCTTCATGGATGACTTTTCGGTCTTTGGGAATTCATTCAAAAATTGCCTTTCTCGTGTAGACAAGATGCTTCAAAGATGTGAAGACACCAATCTTTGTCTAAATTGGGAAAAAGTCATTTTATGGTAAAGGAAGGCATTGTCCTTGGCTATAAGATCTCCAAAAAAGGGATTGAGGTGGATAAAGCCAAAGTCGATATGATTGCTAAGTTACCTCATCCCACCACCGTCAAGGGTGTTCGGAGTTTTCTCGATCATGCCGGTTTCTACCCGGTTCATTAAGGATTTTTCCAAAATTTCCCGACCAATGACTCATCTCCTTGAGAAAAATACTTCGTTCATCTTTTTAAATGAATGTATCCAAGCTTTTCAAACATTAAAGAAAAAACTTACTGAAGCTCTAATCTTGATTGCCCCAGACTGGGATTTGCCCTTTGAGCTTATGTGCGATGCAAGCGACTTTGCCATAGGTGCAGTCTTGGGGTAACGTCATGAAAAACACTTTAGGCCTATACACTATGCTAGTAAAACAATGAACGAGGCTGAATCGCATTACACTACGACGGAGAAAGAAATGTTAGTCGTGGTGTATGCCTTTGAAAAATTCCGATCTTACCTCATCTAAACAAAAGCGTAGTGTATACGGATCACTCTGCCCTCAAATATCTGTTTGCTAAAAAAGATTCAAAGGCGAGATTGCTCCGGTGGGTTCTCCTCCTTCAAGAGTTCAAATTCAAAGTAATTGACACAAAAGGAGCCGAGAATCTCGCGGCCGATCATCTTTCCCGATTAGAAAATCATAACGATGATGTTTTCGTGTCTACGATTCGTTGCTTGACGATGATGTTTCCGTGTCTACGATTTGTTGCTTGAGTTTTGCTCGTGACTCCTCGTATGTCATGGTTACTGAGTTGTTTGGTCTTCGTTCCCGGGGCATGGTTAGCGACTTTTTCCCTCTATGTGGATACATCGGCAAGTGATGCATTATGTTGGCTTTTGGTTGCTTGCTTGGCTTTTGAGGTGAACGGGTGGCTTCAAGTTAGGATGGCTTCGGGGATGATGTCCGTAAAGGTGCATGAGTGGTGTTTGGTTTGTTACGTGTGGTTGGCTGCGGCGCTTGCAACAACTTCCATGCTTTCATACCTTTTCAGTTATTCGACAAGGCTTGTATCGCCTTGAACGAGTTGCGGGTTTACTGTATTGAATACCTGATCAATGGTATCGGTTGTATAGATCAAAAGTTTCATTTCGTCTTGCGTTGCATTTGCGGCGTGAGGTGAACCATGATGCGGTCTCTTTGATCCACCTTGTTGAAGGAATGTTTCAACATTGTGGCACATTGAGCATTGCTTGGTCTCTTGTATACGGAACATATAGTGGGCAAATATGTGGTTTTATTGTTGGTGCGTGTATTAAATTAGTTTCTTGATTGAAAATCAAAAATCGAGTTAACTAATCTAACAAAATTATACATATTGACACTATAACCCACTTTTTTGAGATGTTTTCATAGCTGTGTTTTTCTAGATTTTTTTTAGAAAAATGATACATTCATGAATGTTTTACACATTTTTTTCCTCACAAAATAACTTGTCACCAATAAAATTAATCTTGATCAATTATCTGTTATCCTTTTACATTCACAACTTTCTATGAATGCATGACATATACTTTTGTGATAAAATCTTTTGTAAATATTTTGTGAGTGTAACAATTTTTTTTAAGTGTCGCTAACTTAACTATATATTGGCACAATAAAAAAAAACTATGCATTGAACAGAATTATGGCTCACAATTTAACTAAACTTGCATCTGGTGGAGGTTTTTGGCACGAACAAACCTATAGCCCTCAAACTCATTTCCATACGAAGAAACATAAAACAAACGAAAACTCCTAGTGGTTGTGGTTTATACCTGCATTTTTATCTCACATCGCTACTCATTATGAAAGAACTTGAGTATTTAAAGCGCAAAATCTGTGCCTTTCATGTGTGTGTATCGTGTTGTTATGTAAAATCGTTAAGACCGTGAGCACCCCTACTAGTGCATACTATCGATGTAAAACATTTTACTATCAATTACTGTACATCCCCCCATTGCCTTTTCTTAATTTCTTCATCATGACACAACGGACATAAATTTAAAAAAAAGATTTTCACACAATGACGTGTGACAAAATAAAGAAAATATGTTGGTCAAATGACATGACACATATTTATGTGAATTTTCTTTTAGGGCCGTTTAGTTCGCAGAATTATTTTGACAGAATTGGAATCTGTTTAAAGAATTGGAATGTTAAGGAATTGAATCTTTAAGAATTGTAATCTCTAAGATTTAAAATCTAAAGGAATTGGAATTTGCAAAACCTAGCACGTGTTTAGTTGGGAGAAAATGAAACGAGAAAAAAATACTTTAAAATATAATTTTTTAAGAATCTTATAGTATCCTAAATATATTAATAAATAGTATATTTTTATATAAATATAAAATAGAAAGTAGGTTTTAAGATTCATTTAATTGGAAATAGATAAATATAATAAAAAAATATTAATAATAATTAAATATTAAATAAATAATAATAGTATATGAGAAATAATAATAATAATAATATAATAAATAAATAATAATATTAATAATAAAATGATAATAAAATAATAATAAAGTAATTATAATAATAATAATAATAATAATAATAATAATAATACTAAATTTTTGACAATGAAAATATTAAATTCAAAAGAATTGTAAACATTCCTTCCATTTAAAATGTTGAATTCCACCTATGTGGGATTGTTAAGGATTTACTTTCCATTTCATTGCCAACAAAAAACATTGAAGAATTGAATTCAGATTATGAAATTCCTTGAATCAGCCAACCAAACATGTTTTCGAATGAAATCAAATTCCAATTCCACGAGAGTCGTGAAGAATCCGCGAACCAAAACATTACGTTAAGAGAAATGATTTGCACACTCCAAAGTTTAATTTGCACACTCAAAATGTATGTCTCTTGACATTTATATCCTTACATTATTTAGGAGAATGTGCAATTCAAGACATAAATGTTAAGAGTATAAACGTCATGACACAATAATTTGAGCGTGCAAATCAAGTGGTGAAGTGTGCAAATCACCTCCCGCGTGTTAATGTATAACTTTGAGTTTAAATATTTTTGAACTTTGAGGTCTTTATTTTTTAACTTTGACTTTTTATATTTTTTTTTGTTATATAATATTTGATGAAAACTATACTAATGAAAAATATACTTAAAACTCAATTCATTCATATATTTTGCATCAAAATTTATATAACACAAAAAATATTAGTTAAGGTCAAAGTTGCAAAATATTTACTGATTAACATGTGATGAGTGTTTGAAATATCTTTTTACCGTACTTAACCTCGATGCACACATACATAACATATGTTTTCGCTAATTTTAACAAATCGAGCAGCTTCTAGGAGTTGCGTCAAGACACACAATATAATTAAGCTTGCATCTGGTGATGTTTTTCGCACGGACAAACCCAGGGCCGTCTTTGAGGGTGTGCGGGATGGGCGACCGCGAAAAGCCTCAAAAATTTTAGGGGCCCAAAAATTTGTCCCTTAACAATATATTAAACGTTTAGATAACTATTTTACATTATATGTTATATAAATAATGAATTATTATATATGGTATTTCTTCTCGAAATGTCTTATTATGTAATCTCGCACAGTGCCCTCAATTTTTTTAGATGTTTAGAGACGGCCCTGGACAAACCTATAGTCATGATGTCAACGAAAACAATTCCATAACGAAGAAACATAAAGCAAATGAAAACTCCTGGTTGTGAAATTTTTTTTGAACGGCGGTGATATTATTAAAAAGCTAGCAAGGCGCTAGAAATTACAAAGGGGCTATAAGCCAATCATTCCAACTACAAGACATACTACCTCTATGCTTAAGCCAAGAAAAAGAATACAAGCGAATATAATCAAAAATGTCACTTTTCCTCAAGGAATGAGAGTTAAAAATGACACAGTTGCGATACCTGATGATTACTAGTAAGCGTTTCTTCTTAACTTGAGAACCATGCCACGAAGCCAACCATTCGATCCAGTGAGTGTTAGAATCAAAAAGAGGGAAAGAGTTGCCACACCACCTCCTAATGGTCTTCCAAACCTCTTTAGCAAAAGAGCACTTGAAGAAGATATGGACATTGGACTCGACATTACCGTTCCAAGAGGGACAATAAATCTCCGGAATTTCGATTCCTCTAGAAGAGAGATTGAGGCGATGAGGGAGCCTATCTAATTTCAAACGCCACATGAATATGTTTACTTTACGAGGAAGGAAGGGTTTTATCCCATGTCGTCTTGATAACCAAGGATGGTAACATATGATCATCGATCAAGCGACGCAAAGCCCCAACAGAAAACATCCCATCATGAGCAGTAGACCAAATACATTTGTTTGGTCATTCTCTAACCTCGATTTGGCTAATGTCTGCAAGCATGTGATTAATATGAGTGGAGTTACGAACTCCAAGGATGCTACGAGACCAGTTCCATTTCCATTGGCCGTTTGATATTCACTCCCTGATTAAGCAATCCTTTTCACGTTCCAAATGAAAGAGTCTACTGAAACGCATGCAAAGAGGAGAACTACCAAGCCAAGTGTCTTTCCAGAATCTAATGAGGAAGGGTTGTGAATTGTGATATGTAGTTACATTTTTATCCCACATCGCTACTCAATATGAAAGTACTTGAGTATTTAAAACGCAAAATTTGTACCTTTTTCATGGGTCTCGTGTGGCATTGGGTATGTGTTTGTTAAATTAGTTTATTGGACAAAATCGTTAAACTGAATTGACAAAGTGCTAAACGTACTCCTTTTTTAAGCCGAACCGAATAAACAAACTTATACCCAGTGCTAAACGGGCCCTTTTTTTTGACGAACTTATACGTAATGGTACACTAACCTACTCTTTTGAGACGCTTTCATAGTTAAGTGATTTTTTTTATTCTTTTTCAAGTGTTGCTAACTTTTCTATATAGTGTATACTATCTATTACCATACATCCCCCGTTGCCATCTCGTAGTTTCTGCGTCATACATCATGCCAAATACAACATAAATTTTGCAAAAAGATTTTTCACACAATGATGAGATAAAATAGAGAGAAAAAGTTGGTCAAATAACATGACACATATTTATGTGATTTTTTCTAAACATTTTTTAACCATGGTTTTTGACACATTGGAGAGAAGATCTTTATTATGCTCTTAAGAATAAATGGTGAACTTGTTTCTATATCTTCAGAAAGCCAAAAAGTATCTTGGGCTATAATGTTGAAGAATTTGACGTGAGAGGGCTTAAGCATGACTCTATTTGATAGGTTAATTGCATCTTCTAGACTTAAAACAGTTAACTTGGAGTATGAACATGTACATGTTTGATATTATGGTATACATGTATATTGAATATGTAGAACATCAAATCGATTAATCTATTGAATTGATAGTTCAACCAGTCTAATCGATTTGACTGGTCTAAAAAACCGTTGGGTTTTACACCACTT
>BQNB010160713.1:2500-14768 GCA_026074375.1 Tanacetum coccineum
CAGAAACAAAAGAAAGAGAAACTATATTTATGTGTAAGAAAAACATAAAAGTAGTTGGATACAATTAGATATAACCACACCGTTACGTAAAGGACAATCAAAACTGGTTAAGATGCCTTTCCAGCAACACACACTCAAATGCTTGTTTGGCCCTCTCGAATTGACCTTGTTTGTAGCGAAATAAACCTATGCCAAGTCGTACAGCTCCAGGACATCGAGGATACACCTGCACAGCCCTCTATAAAGGGATGATAAAATTAGAATAATTAGACACAACAAAATGCTTTAAAGTTAAAACCCGAGGTGCCACAATCAAATCTATTGTAAGTACTAAATTTTGCGAACATTATTTCCCCTCATTACTAAAAGTGATATGTACAATTACATTTGGTTAGATATCGATTATTATTTACTCAACCAAACATTCTATACTTGCAAATTTCTAGCAAGTGCGATTCAAACTAACTATCCATACAATCCAACACATGTCAAAAGTAAGCAAATTTACAGTTTAGAGTGTTTGGCTATTCTAGAATTCTGATTATCTATTTATTTTGGGGAAAACTACGCGTTTTCAATAAGCAAGTTTCAAAATGCTTATTTGATATAAAATTTTAATAATTTTCTACCCTAATATCTAACCGAGCAATAACATTAAGGGGTGTTTGGGGCTGATTCCAAACACAATCAAACTAATGCCTTAATATGAGCGATAATCTACGGCTTACATCCGTTAAATAGAAACGAATTTTTAAAAATTTCCCAAAATTAGTTAACCAACTTTTATACTACACTATCTAGCATACCAAAGGTAAAAATATCCTAAATAATTGACATTTCTATTGCCAACCGAGCTGAGAGAAATAATGGTGACATGGCACATTTTCTAAAACCGTTGGATCATGTAAAAATACAATCTTAACCATCTAAATTGGTTTCAAGCTTATCAAGAAGATTAAGAGAAGATCTATAAATATCCAAGACATGAAAAAACACATGGGATAAAAAATACAACTTGCAGACCTATTTTTTTGGGGAACTCCAAAATCTTCGGCTGATCTATGTTAGGGTATTCAAAATACATTATTTGACCTCATATGTAGATTAGAGGATCAAGTTTAGTACACCAAACTTTCATAGTTTACATGTATGAATATTTACTATAATATTTTATAAATATTTTACATGCAAGTTTATATATATTAACCCGAGAAAGTTCTTTATGTAGTGAATGGTGTTAGGTGCGTTAGCCATATATGTACGCCTCACTTGACTTGCATTATGTTATATAAAATCATGGAATATTGTAATATTATATAAAATCTTTACATCCTACACACTAAATTGGTTTGAACACAATTGTAAGTTCTTCCTTTAATGCAGAAAAGGACATAAAACTTGACGCTTCGAAGGATCAAGTTGAGGATGCTAAGGTTGAGGACTATCAAGTTGATGAGGGTGAGGTTGATGATGCTGTGGTTAGTGAGCCTCAAGTTGATGAGGTTGATGTTTATGATGCTTGAGTTAATCGGTTTAAGTCATGTATATGCATTCTTAAACATTTATTTCATTATTTATTTTCATGTTTACTTGATCAACAATAATGGTCTTAGGCTGCCTATTTTGAACTTCAATCGTGTTATACTTTTGATGTAGTGAAAATAAAGAGATAACAAACTGAATCAGTTGATTCAATTGAATACCAAAACAATCTTCTAATTATCGTTGATTCGTAAGGAATACCGATAGTTAGGCAAAATTCTTAGCAAAAACTGCCAGAAATGGACTTTTCATATATTTTTCAACTAAATAGCCAGGATCATAGTACATTTATTAAATAGGCAAATAAAACTGAAATGGGCCTCAAAAGACAAACAGGCCAAAAACTAGCCTAAAAAAAGGTCTAAAAATAACCGAAAAAACGTAAAAATGCAAATAACTCCTAAAATAAGTGTTTTAGGGCTCAAAATTTATGTAACCCAACTATGTTTGGTTACCACGACGTTCTCCTTGTTCCAAGCTTCGAAATGGCTGGTCCTGGGCCTGAAACGGAGTCTCTGAGCCCAAGTTATGCCACTTTGAAAAAAAAGCCTTTTCTTCACTCGATCCTGGGCCTCCATAAACAAAAGGGCTTGTTCTTCAACACTTGGGCCTACATCAACTTTGAACTTCGACTCATACATTTATGTTGTTAATTTATGATGCTTTTTTTATTTTTGTTAAATAGATAATACATGTTTTTTAGATATTGAGTCTTAGGTTGTTGTAAAGAAAAACGATTCATTTTTTGCACGGGTATTACACTAGTTATAATTATCGTTCAAGTAACAGTCTTTGTAATCCCATTTGCATTTGATGGAATTAGCCCAACCTGCACAGACCCATTTTCACCTGCAGATAAAAGCTAATCATATGCACCTCAGCCCATTTAACATTTTACAAGGTCCCACTTGACACCTCCATTTTGCCACCTCAGAGTATTACAGGTAGAGTAACCATTGCAAAATAGTAGATACTTGGTATCAAGCCTATAACAAAAAGCCCACGAAGATGACAAGGTTCATTGAAGATATATTACTGAATCGCATTCATATACAACACGCATTAATGGTAAAAATCCTGTTTATAAATTATGTAGTTACAGATGAAGAGAGTGACATGGAAAACCACTTGTGCCTCATTGTGTTCGTAAGAAATTGCTGCAATAGTTAGCACATAATTTCCGAAGGAGTTATGTAATTTGTTGAGTGATCATCTTAGAGAAATGTAATTCCAATGCCCCCCAATAGTTCTCTAAATGCGAAAATAATGAACCAAAACTTTCCTCGTAATAGGAAACCTACAGCAACCCAAAACTATCATCAATTTACTCCTTTCCTTTTTCTAGTCTTTAACAATATGTTTTCTATTAAACAACCTACATTACTTTTTTTATTTTGAAGTTGCAATGGGCATATATCAATTTTCAAAAAACAAAACCAAATAAAATTGTGGAAAACTAGAAGGGGGCTTGAATAGTTTATCGCTTTTTAATTACAGGGTTTTAAATTTGTTTGTAAAATTTTAGATTCGAATTTTATGTGAATTCAACACTTGCACAATATACAATATACTTATCTAAACAATCAATAAAATGATATGAGAAAGTAATGTAAGACAAGAGATAAGAGTAAGAACAATCAAACCACAACGCAAGGATTTATAGTGGTTCGGTAACGAAGCACCTCTTCGCCCTACTCCACTCCCCAAGCACCAAACTCGAGAGTTTTCTTCACTATGTCAACAAACTCCCTTATGGCGAAGAAAACCGTACACAACGTTGCTTACACCGATTTACGACACAAAGCTAAATGTCGAGTTCTAATCTTAGCTAGAACCAATCTATCACAACACAACTTCACGACTTGTTCACAACTTCACAACTTCACGACTTCTTCACAACTTAACTTCACCACTCTACTTATATCACAACTATCTAACCCTACTTGGTAAGATCACCACTAATTAACTATACTTACAAAGATCCCCAAGATCTAGCTACTACACACAAATATCAAATATACAATTGATTTACAAATATGTGATATGGTTGCAACAAGATTGCAATACACACTTGAGGTGTAATACTTCTTCACTTGATGATGAAAGTATTCTTCTCTTGCACTTGAGGAATTAAGCTTGGATCACTTGGAAACAAAGCTTTATGATTAAATGATCAAAGGATTTTAGAGAGGATATGTGGGCTGTTTTGAGCAGAAAGAATGAGTGCAAAAGGTGAGAAAATTATGGGGAAAAGTCCAGTATTTATAGGACAAACTGGGGGAGCGTCTACCTAGGGGCGGTCCCCTTAAATAGGTGGGCGGTCCCCTTAATTTTAAGGGGGCCGGCCGTGTATTTAAGGGGGCCGCCCAAGACTAGGGCTTCCCCAGTTTGTCTTTTGTGTAGGGGGAATTTTCTGGAACTTTTCTAGCCGTTTTAGGTCCGAAAATTTGAATTTCAAAATGTTTATTTTGAATAAAACATTTCTTTTAATTGTAGAAAATGTTTTGTAATGTTTATAAAAATGTTTACAACATTTTATAAAAGTGTGAGGTTGAATAAAAATTTTCTTTGATCATAAAATGCATTAAGCATTTATTTATTCATACCTTGAAGTGATATAATTTTCGAAATGAAAATTTACTACTAATTACTTGTTTACGTTTAATTTTACATTGAACGTTTTTATATTTTGTGATTATCAAAACGTAAAGATGTGAAAAATATTAATAATGTTTTTAGGCATTATATTTTATCAACACAAGTGATTCAAGCTTATTCCTTCAAGTGAAAGAGAAGAACTCTCGTTATCATCAAGATACGAAGTTATGTAGTTTAGTTAGTGCATTCGTGACATGTCTTACATTCACAATGTATAGATCAAGTCCATGTATTCCAAACTTGTGTAATAGTTAGATCGTGGTGATCATGGTGTGTATAGTTGTTAGACCGTGGTGATCATAGAAAGTAGAGTTAGATTGTCGTGATCGTGTTAGTGTCTAGGTGTCGTGAAGAGAAGTTGTGTGGTGAAGTGAAGTTGTGCGGTGAAGTGAAGTTGTGTCGTGAAGTGAAGTTGTGCGGTGAAGTGAAGTTGTGCGGTGAAGTGAAGTTGTGTCGTGAAGTGAAGTTGTGCGGTGAAGTAAAGTTGTGTCGTGAAGTGAAGTTGTGCGGTTAGTATTTTAGTCCTCAAAATACATAAGTTGTGATACATTAGTTCTAGTTATGATTAGAACTCGACATTTGGCTTAGTGTCGGAAATCGGTGTAAGCTTAGTTGTGTATGGTTCTTCTCCCCCTATAGGGAGCTTGTTGACTAGTGAAGTAACTCTCGAGTTGGGTACTCGGAGAGTGGAGTAGGGCGAAGAGGTGCTTCGTGACCGAACCACTATAAATCATCGCGTCCGGTTTGCACTTTCTTTTACTTTTCGCTTTACATCTTTATTTACCTTATCGCCTTACATTTATATTTGCATTAGATTTATATGTGTGTTGATTGTTGCTTATATTGTTTGGATGATGATTATGTCATGGATAGAAGTTAGCATTATAGATGTAATATTCACACTTCTCATATTGCGTTCAACTTGATCGATAATTTGATACAAAACGTTTTAAGTTGTTAAATGGAAACGTATTCACCCCCCTTTACGATTTCCACAATTGGTATCAGAAGCCACGTCGCTCTAATTTTTAAAACAAATTATTTTAAAAATGGAGCACGATCCATGTATCAAATTACCCATGAAGGAGGATTAAATATGAAAAGTGTTTTGTTTCTTAACTTGTATTAGTTTTGTTATTAAATACACTTAGTATACTAGCTCGAAGTAAAAATGATGCTTAAAATAAGTGTTTTATGTTCGGTATCAAACTCAGTAGGTTCTACATCTTTTCGTTAAGTCACTAAAAAATTTTGTACAAAAAATAGCGAATATGTGTGTCAGGTGCCGGCCCCCTTATCTCCAAAGGGCGGCCCCTTAGCTCCTGGCCGGCCCCCTTATCAATCAGGGGGCCACCTGTCTGATTCGGCAGATTTTCAGAAACTTTGAAAATTCATATAAAATCAACCGTAAGTCTATAGAAGTCGCGTCACCCGTCATTTTAAAGATAATTGAGTCTACTTTCGTTTAAAAATACCTCCAATAATTTATTACAAACTTAAGTAAGTCACAAATGCAAAATACTACATAGTGGTCAAAAATTTATGTGTCATTTTGACGTAAAACTTGTATTTTACATTTTCCTTCGAATCGGGCATTTCTTGTTGGTATATCTTTAAAAAATGATGTAATTAACTTTTCAAAAATATTAAAATTGGTTAGTTTTTGAAATGGGAGAAACAATTCCTTTTTCAAACAAAACCTAGCTAAGTATACATAGTTGTAGTCAAACACAAAACGACGACAAGTACTTTTATGTGTTATGCTATATGATTATGTGCACTTCTTTGTGTCTTAATTTGTTAATAGAAAATATTAAATGATCGTTGCTATTTGAAATTTAGCTAATTGAATATCTAAGCACATGTGCCATGTACACTATTCCGTTTGAAGCTATTTTTCGATTATCTAACTAGAACCTTTATCAAGATTTCTTGCATTAAGATGGCAAAATTTTCTTGCATCGCATATAGGCATAGATCACTTAATTTACAAATGTTACATAAAAATCTTGTAAATCTTTTCGAGTATGGGAATATACTTAGGAATAAGAGTTCAATAACTTATCAAGTGTATTATTAAATGTGTTAAAACTAGTCACCTAAATATTTCTAGTGATTTAATCTATTTTCAACAACACGTTTAAATATTTTCAACAACTTACCTTGTTTGACCTTGGGTATTTTCAACAACACGTTTAAATATTTTTAACAACTTACCTTGTTTGACCTTGGGTTGTTCAAATAAGAGAAAATTGATCATTTTAATATATTAGTATTTAAGTAAAAGAAAATGTATTTTCGAACTATGCATGTGTTTGAATTGATCCAACATAACACACCTAATTTTATTTTATATAGCATTTTACAAGAGTTAGTACATATAAAGTTAGTGTAGTTAGTGGGAGCCTACTCCAATTCGTCTACAGGAGGAAACCACTATAAGGAGACTCGAACTTGAGGCCTCTCGCATGGAGAAGAACCCCCTGACCAACTCTGCTAGATAGACGTTGGCATATGTTTGTATTAAAGTGATGTATGTTTATGTGTTTGGTTTTGTGGTCAACACTATTACGAGTTTACGGTTGTCCGGTGGTTAGTTTGATGACTGAAGTAAACAAGCAAGATTGCTCGCGCGTTGCCGCGGAGCATAATTTTTTACGAATCGATTTCGAATGAATATTGAGTAGGAATGTGTCCGCGCGTTACGGCGGGGCTGACTTGTATGCAACACATGTATTTTATTTCACTTGGTATTTTTTTTAACAATCACAGAATTTGAATGAGTATTTGTCGTTGGGGCGAGTATATTATTTTTTAGTTATTTGGTTATCGTGTTTGTAGAAGATTAATCGTGTCCTGTTTACGACACCGATAATGAAGAAGAAGAATCGATGCCGGTTTATGATACTGATATTGAAGATGTCATTGAGGAGGAAGAAGGATTTGTTGGGAAAGGATGATTTGGTGGAGAAGAAGACAACATAGAAGACATTGTAGTTGTGGCTAATGATCTTTGTTCTTCAATGATCCAAACTATTTTAAGTGCTGATTTTGAGGAAGACATCAATACAAAATCACACGAGTTGATGTCGTTTGAAAAAAGTATTATTATCAAGGTTAGCCAAAGTTCATTCAAATTTTTGATTTGTAAAAAATATCAAGAATGGTATTTGAAAGCTCCACCCATGATCGATAAATTAGGTTTTAAGACGATCAAGGTTCGAGGTCGAGTCGTTATAAAGAATGGAAATTTGATGCATGAGATACAAATTTGGATGCTACGAGTACAAGGGACGAGTGAAGCAAACTCGAGGAAGGTTTTGTTAAGTGGAGAGTGATGATGCGGTTTAGGAAAATGAAAAAGTGCTATAATAAATTTCTGTATTTAATAATTATAAATTGTTAATTTAGGAAAAATTCAAAAAAAAAAAAAATTAATTTCTAATCGGTTGCAATTTAGGGGAAAATGAAAAGTCTCTAGTTTTCCTATAAATATTAGGTCTTTTCTTTGTATTGATATCTTTGAGTTTTAATCATAAAAGCTTTGCTTTGTTCTTGGCGGTTTGCTAAGATTCTCTTAATAATCGGTATTCGTGTGAATCAACGATTGTTGGAGTTTGCCTGATTATCGGTATTCTTTTGAATCAACGATAGTTGGAAGAATCAATCCTGGTATTCGTGTAAATCAACAGATTCAATTGTTTATAACTTTATTTACACTACATCAGTTGGTATCTCTTCTTTTTTTAATTACGTCAATTCGTGTGTTCCTTTCTATACACTACATCAGTTGGTATCAAGAGCCAAAGTTCCTGATTAAGATGTCTCCAAGGAGAAGTGAAGGCGAAGAGTCAGAATATCCGTTCTTTGAGGGTGATGGTTCTTCTTCTGATGAATGGGGGTGTTATGGTGTGGTGGTGTGATTTGAAGATTTGATGGACCTCTAATATTTGTTGATGATCATATGAAAGAAAAGAATCGATTGCCTAGTTTATGATACCGATATCGAAGATGTTATTGAGGAAGAAGAAGGATTTGTCGGGAAAAGAGGATTTGGTGGGGAAGAAGACAACATCGAAGACGTTGTGGTTGTGACTAATGTTTTTTGTTCTTCAATCATCCAAACTACTTCAAATGTTGATTTTGAAGAAGACATCAATACAAAATCACATGGGTTGATGTCGTTTGTAAAAAGTATTATTATCAAGATTAGCCAAAGTTCGTTCAAATTTCTGATTCGGGAAAAATACTGGTATTTGAAAGTTGCACCCATGGTCGATAAGTTTGGTTTTAAGACGATCAAGGTTCGAGGTCGAGTCATTATAAAGAAAGGGAATTTGATGCAAATGATATAAATTTGGATGCTACGAGTACAAGGGACGAGTGAGGCAAACTCGAGGACGAGTTTTTTTAAGTGGGGGAGAATGATGCGTTGTTTTAGGATAATTAAAAAAAGTCACAATAATATATTGAATTGCAATAAATTGTGATTAAGAAAGTATTTAATTTCTAATCGGTTATAAATTTAGGTAAAATGAAAGGTCTCTAGTTTTCCTATAAATATTAGGTATTTTCTTTGTATTCGGATATCTTTGAGTTTTAATAATAAAAGCTTTGCTTTGTTCTTGGCGGTTTGCTAAGATTCTCTTAATAATCAGTATTCGTTTGAATCAACGATTGTTGGAGTTTGCCTGATTATTAGTATTCTTTTGAATCAACGATAGTTGGAAGATTGTTTCTGGTATTCGTTGGAATCAACAAATTCAATTTGTGTTATCTTGTTATTAGTCTACATCAATATCTAACACTCCTCCAAGTAGGTTTGACAACTTAAATATTTCATTCAAAATATTCAAGTATCCTTTTATACTTTGCGTCCACAAACGTTAAAAGGTAATATCATGAAAAATTGTATCAGCTTTAACAACATATGTTTAAAATGCTTTTCCTAAAGTTAAAAGCTTACATCAACCTTCGTGTGAAAAAGATCTTACGAGTTTCTACATAAGTGATTCGTATCCTCTTTAATATACACACTTAAGACTAAGTACTTTCACTTCCGTTAGTCCTTTCCATCCCCTTAGGAATGTCACGATGGTTTATCGTCATGCTCACCTCATACATAATGAGGATCAAACATTATCCATCAATCTTAGGATAGAAAACTCATCATAATTCATCATCATTTCCTTCGTGACAATGTCCAAAAGGAAATATCTTCATCGTAAAAGTTTTGTCGAAAGACAACATCACCGGCATCCTTACCAAACCACTCAAACGTGAACCTTTTTAAGTCTAGGTCTAGGAATAATGAAACAAATCTCATAAATGTGTCATTCTCATTTTAATAGTTTTGTTACTATTAAATTAGTTCTAATAATTTCGAATAATAATCATTTCATCCGAATGTTTAAGCATTTTTAATTCGCGAAATGCAAATTAAAATGTCACTCATTGTTCATGTCTAAGTCGTTTCAAAAAAACCTTAATCATGCCTCTATTATTATATAGATGGTTAATATCTTCCGTCCACATTTCCACTACCACCTTTAAGACAACCTCGCACCTCGTCGTGTGATTGTTCTACGAACATTTCGCTATACTCAGAGTGAGGCTACTAACTTTGTGGATGAAGTTCATCGTATGCTAATTTCATCCATCATGACATGTCAAGTCATCTCATTCTTATATGCTCTTCATTTATTCTTTTTTATTCCACCATATTTATATCCGGATGAGCA
This sequence comes from Tanacetum coccineum, assembly GCA_026074375.1. Classification (NCBI taxonomy): domain Eukaryota; kingdom Viridiplantae; phylum Streptophyta; class Magnoliopsida; order Asterales; family Asteraceae; genus Tanacetum; species Tanacetum coccineum. Next base: position 12,442 of record BQNB010160713.1, read on the forward strand.
CGAATTAGGAAGGGAAGGGAAAACCACACATGTTACATTTGTCCTTTAACCAAAGACTCTCAAGAATCACATATGTGATCTTATTTACTAGAAAATGAAAAAACCCGAATCATCCTCACTACTAACAATTTAAGTCACTCCCACTAGTCATTTTGATGTCCTAAGAAGATTCAACAGCTAAACCATTCCCCACAAGTGAATTTCGTAATAAAATGCGTCTCATCCTCATATCCCGCCACTCATAAGCATGTGTGCCATGTTGTCAAATGTCAAGTAATTCGTAATGAAATGGCGTTCTCATCCTAAATACCGACACTCATAAGCATGTGTGCTATGTTGTCAAATAGTCAAGTGTATTTCGTAAAGAAATGCTCTCACCTCAAGAACATCCCACACTCGTTTCTTCTAATCATCCATCATTTCCACTTTCTAAACAATGTTGAAGAACCCAAAGAAGACATTTACATCTTCAGTGTTATGTTTGTGTCATCACATGTCGTTGGTTCTTTTACTTTTCTTCCACCTTTTTCTCATTTCACCGTTGGTTCATCAATAATTAAAAACTAACAAGAACACAACAAACCTATAGTCAAAACCTTGTCCCTTGCAGTTAGCTCATCCTTCTTCGTTTATGTTTCTCAAAAAATAATCCTTTATCTTCTATATTTAGTTTCAACCTGAAAGTCTTAACAATAATGTTTATCCTTTTAACCACCAAAAAAAAAAAAAAATAAACATGACAAAGATACTTAATGCTTAACAAAGAAACCTTGAGGAGTTAGGAATCTCTCAATACAACCCTTAGTCTATTAAAATCCAAATGACATCTTGGATGAAGTCATTCTTATAATAATAGCAGCGTGTCAATCAATAAACAAATTTTGTTCTCATTTATGAAAATCGGTATTATACCAAAGGGTGTTGGTCACGTCTTAGTCCTTAAGCATGTGTCGGTCAATTCTTTCAAAAAAAAATTGCTTCCTAAATTTTTCGTTGTCTTAAGCATAAGCATACAACACTTCATCCCATAACCCATAATTCTTTTTATTTTAGATTTAGGTTGTTGTTGTTAAAACAATGATTGCATGTGTCAAAGCTTTGAATTTTGTTTTGAAGTGTCATACTTTAGAGTGCATATACCTAAGATATGCATGTTTTGTTCCCCACTAAGTGTCTTTATATATATATATATCAATCATCATCATTATATATATGTGCATCTTTCTAATAACTTTGTTTTGTAGGACATTTCCGTAACTCAATTCCTTGGTGCCCCAAACAAGGGAGAGCATACACCGAGGGAGAGAATTTACTAATGACAAACTTTCTTCTATTCTATTATATATTCTTTTGCACGCAACTAACCCTTATTGTAGGTTAATATTTTGCAACAAATTTGATCAATGGATCTGCTAGAGTCATTATACAATGGGGTGCAAGTGTCATAGGAGTGCAATGACCTAAAGAGCACTCGAGTGTCAAAGTAGATAGCTTGGGATGATTAAACGAGGTTGATAGGAGCAAGACTTCACTGGGATGATGCAAGCTTAATTTTTTTAAGATGGGTATCTATTGTACAAAGTGAAGATAGAAGTAGTGAACTCGAAGCTCACACCTTTTTGTTTCGACAAAAGGGGGAGAAGAAGTGTAAACGAGTAACTTAAGAAGTGTAAACGAGTAACTTTAATATTTTACTATGATTTATGGTTTACATAATTTGTCATCATCAAAATGGGGGAGATTGTTGCGATATTTAATCTATACATTCTCTTCGTGTTTTGGTGATGACAAACATGTAACTTGTAAATCATTATGTAAAATACGCAAGTTACTCGTATACATAAATCATCAACATATACATTCATCAACTTCTCTCGACATCCCTGTACTCCTACAAATATGGACTTCGCTAATTGGATCGGGTCAAGAAAACAGACAAGCCCATTGGGAGCCCAATATAGTTTGGCCTATTAAGGCCCTTTAAGGCGTATCAAGGCCCAATAAAAGCTTCTAGAAGATGGAGGGAAACTAGTGAATTCAAATTTGAATTTGCTTCTAGAAGATGGAGGGAAAACAAGTGATGCATGATTTTATCCAAACACTCTTTTGTCTAAGCACCCTTTTATCCATTGGATAAAAGAGACCTCTCCAAGTTAAGGATCTCTTATAAAAGCCTAAGGCTTCTTCCCCCCTCCTCCATAAAGAAAAGCCATGAAATTAAATACAACCACATAGAGTTTTCATTGTTCATCTTTGATCGTGGTTTTTGCATAAGGCATTGATCATGGTTACACTCTATGTTAGTTCCACTAGTACCAAGGGGTATG
>BQNB010160714.1:0-14768 GCA_026074375.1 Tanacetum coccineum
TCTCTACGTAAATCTAAAGCTGTTTATTAATTATGCTAATAGATAAACGTTAATCAATAAGATCTAGGATATCGGATTCCCATATAAAAACATGCTAAGGATTGAAGATAGAGTGGACGATGGACAAAACCACGAGCACGAGAGTCTTCATAATCCGGGCAATCCTGGACATAAAACACAAAACAAAAAACACGAGAAAGGAAGAGGCGAGCCTCCTCACATCACACTTACTAATAAATATTATACTAATATACTATTACTAAGGATAAGCATGGGTTGCCACCCACGAAGCGCTTATTTTTGTGCGAGTCTCTAGCCTGACTCACCCCATATCATCGTGATATTAGGGACGAAATAAGTGGAAGAGCAAACTTCCATTAGAAATTTATATGCCACCGGTTCTAGAGAAGAAAAATGAAAAGCAGAGATGCCGGGGTCAAAAATGATATCCTCACTCCCGGAGGAGAGAGGAAGAGAAGAATACACCAGATAGGTGAAATAGGGAAGAAAAATTCAGATAACATATGTGAAGGAAAGATAATGGCGATCCTCATAGGGTAATTTCACATATATAGGAGAAATTTTTTTCTCATGAATGCCGGGGTCGAAAACTTTGTCCTCGGTCATCAAATCATCAATTGAAGCATCATATAAAATCTTCTTCCATTCATTTTCTTTAGATTCCAAATCAAATAAATCATCATTCTCTTTGAGAGGTGGTTCATCGGTGAACCCCTCGAGAATGGAAGCAACGCTCAACTTAGGAGTAGACGGATCACGGTGAAGTAGAAACTCAATCTCATCAACGTCGCCACCTGGGTTGAAACATTCATCCTCATTAAAATTGGAAAGAGGTGTGACAAGCAAAGCCGGCTCATCAAGGTTAGAATCATAAGAGTCCTTACACTTGATGTTCTCTAACACCTCATCAAAAAGAGGATTTACGTCACTAGAGATGTATTCGTCATCGAATTCGAAAAGAGGGTTCGAGTAAATTTTAACATTATCTTCCTGAACGTCCTCATCGGATAGTGACTCGTCATCACTAGAGGTAAAATCGTCATGTGAGTCGAATAGAGGGTTAGAGAAAGTCACGGATTTTTCCTCAGAAATATTAATGGGAGAGAAATCATACGTCACTAGAGATGTACTCGTCATCAAATTCAAAAAGAGGGTTCGAATAAATTTTAAAATTTTCCTTCGGAACATCCTCTTCAGGAAGTGACTCGTCATCACTAGAGGTAAAAGCATCATTATCATTGAAGAGAGGATTAGAGAAAGTAATGGAATTATTACAAAAAGGCAAATCACACTCACTATCACTATCAGATGTATCCTCGGACTCACTTAGGATTGGAACAAGATCCTCAACGCTAGAATTTATTACTTCGTCCGATTCCTTTTCAGGAATAATGCTAAGATGCTCATCCCCCATACTGAGAGAGTCCTCGGGTTCCATAATCGGTAAGACGGGTGTAATTGCAATCGATGGAGGAATTTGAGATATAATTTCATTCAACGGAATAGTACTCTTTTCTTTATCATCGTCATCATAGCAAATAGAATTGAAATTTCGCGAAGGCTCGGGAGTATGAGTACTAAGATTAGCCGCCTGCTCTCGTTGACATAATATTTTACCCAAGGATTGCAAAAGTTCATTCTTTGACTCAATCATATCATCCCATTTATTATGCACATCATTCATCATCTGTTGATTAAGGTCTTCTTGAATACTCTAAGGTTGATGATCGATGGAATAACTGTGGGGGTGGTCAAAATTGTAAGAATTAGAATCATAGCAAGGGTTAAGCTCAGAGTAGTTTTGATGCCACGGTTGACATTGATAATTTCTTGAGGACCCCCACATTTTTCACAATTAAGAGATTGTTATGGAAAACTCGATGAATTTTGTAGATAATAATTATCACCAAAGTTTTGATTGTAACACGGTTCCTGCTCATAGACAAGCGGTACCCGTGTGGACGAATCATAGACCATAAATGAGCCATCGCCCCACATAATTCACACGAGTATGATTCGTACTAGGGTTGTGGAGGGTGGGTGAAAACGTTTGGAGGATCATTGAAAGAGTTCAGATTAGGAGCATCAATGTATGAATTTCCATCTCTTGAAGCACAAAACAAACAAAATTGGTCGATAGACGAAGGATGTTGACGAACGTACAAACCATATTTCTAACAATCTCCCACCCAAAACAGATGAAATGGTCCGACACGAAGATGTTTTGGGCTATGTAAGGAGGGTAGGAAAAATCGGGTGTTTTATCATTTAAAATGGGCTTGGGGTTACGGAAAAACTCGTCTCCCAAACTCACATTGGTACAACATCGACAATTTCCACCGTTAAACGGACCTCCACACCACGAGCACCCCGAAAACCAAGACATGTTGAAGAATTATCGGATAAGAGGGTAGAGAGAATAAGAATTAAGAATAAGAGGATAAAGAAGAATATTTATAGATTTTTAAAATAATACATAAGGAAAAGAAATTAAAGAAAGAAAAATATTTTTGGTAACCGATAGTCAAAGGTGCACGGTAGCTCTCTAGAAAACGCATAAAGAAGCAGAGAAACGGGTAAGCGTGAAGCGTTTTAAAAACCTTCTCCTTTCGGGTCGAAGTTCGTAGAATCGACCCTCCTTATACCTCTCTTATAGTTTGTTAATCTAAAGGTGAGCCGATTTGACAATTAACACACGGTTATTTTCTATATAAAAATAAAAGAAAATAAAAATAGAAGTATAAAATATTTTTGTATTTTTATATAAAATAAAACGAAAACTTTCACGGGGAAAGGATTTTCAAGGCTCGAACACGAACAATCCCGTAAAAATCGCTACACCTCTCCCCGGCAGTGACGCCATTTTGATATTCTTCGTTTAAGATACGCATCAAACAAATAACCATCAATAATATATATATATATATATATATATATATATATATATATATATAATACATATACATAAGCAAAGTATCATACAAATTGTTCTTAGGAAAGAATAATAAGTAATCAACACGGGTATCGTTCTCCTCGGTGAGAGATGAATGAAAATTCACGTTCATATCGTAAATCGAGCTTGATTGTCATTTAAGTTTTGGATTTGGTTTCTAAATCTAATAACGCAAAGGGAAAGCATATAAAAGCACACTAAACTAGAAAATTAAAGCAAAAAAAACCTAACGGCATTTAAAACAAATAAAAACTAATTAATAACTAAAATAATCTAATTATTCAACTAAAAATGACAAATTAAAACTCTAAAAACTCAAAATGCAAACTTATTAAACTAAAATGACTAAAACTAATTTTTAAAAGAAAAAAATATTTTTTTGAATTTTTTTACTATTTAAAACTATATATTTTTTAAAACTAAATAATACTAAAAATGAAATTAAAAAATTAACTAAACTTATTCCTAAAAATTTTGAGAAAATTTATAAAAATTCTAATTACTATTCCTAAGGTTTATAAAGAAAAACAAACCAATAAGCAACGGCTAATAAGCTGATAAAAATCAAATAAGCAAAATAAGCTAAAACTGAATTAAAGCATATAAGGAATTTATTTCTAATACTTAAACAGAAAAGACCCAAGGGCGCTACTGGTTAAGGTGTTGGTGTTGTGAAGGGAAGGTCACAGGTTCGAACCCTGTGACTTCCTTTTTGAAGTTTTATTTTTATTTTTGAAAAAGCTAAACTATAAGCAAAAATAAGAAACTTTAATAAAGGGCTTATTGCCAAAACTGAACATTAAGCTAGAAAAAGCTAATTTAAAATGAGAGCTTAAGCTTATTAAGACTTAAGAACACTTAGAGCTATAACTGTTGGGCATTTAGACTAAATAAGCAACTAGAAGATTGAATAAGCTAAAAACAAACCTAAGCTAGACTTAATAAGCAAATAAGGATAAAAAATAAGCTAACACAATAAGCTAGAAAACATCAAAAAGAACTATAAACAGATTGACACTAAAAGGCTTTTAAAAGACTTACACTACTACTTTTTAAGCTAAGAAATTTGAATCAATAAGCATTTAGAATAAGCTGTAGACTAAAAACAGATTTAGATCTTGACTCAATAAGCTAATACAAACTGGAATTAAGCTAAAATTAACAACTAGATAAGCTAAAATCCTAATTAAATCAGACTGCATTTATTTGACTTTTTATGCTAAATGACCCTTTTTGTAACTAAAATTTAAAACTCAAAATTGATTTTGACAATCTGAAAGCTTAAAATAGATTAAGTTCAGACTATAATAAGCTAAATGAGACTAAATTTAACCCAAATTAAGCAAAGAAAGGACCTTAAATGGTTTGCATCAATCAGACCCTAAAGAACAAACTTAAAATCTTTAAATAGCTTAATCGATTTTAAGCAAAAGATCTCAAAGGACTTTAACAATCAAAATGACTTCATAACAGGTGATATTGATCTTTAATTAACTCAAATTTGATCACAAAAACCATGCCTCAAATGTATTTTATTAATCTAGCTTAGAAAGACATTTAAGAGAACTTTTGAAATGCCAGACTTAAAATTTTAATCAAACCAACTACGAACTTAACAAAGCTTAATCTAAGCTTACTAAAACTAACTTATAAACTAAATTTAAACTTAAAAAGTATGATTAAACTATCAAAAAGCTACCTTAGCAGTCTTAACTAATGTTAAGACTGCTTAACCCAAACACCCCTTTAAAACTTTTAAGTCTCATTTTAAGCTTAAACAGATTATGAAAATCTTCCTTTTAAGAAAACAGATTAAACTCAATGATATTAAATGCCAAATAATCAAAAACCTTAGGTAAATAAGCACTAATTTATGAGCTAGCTATTTAAACCAAATTTGGACAGATTAATGAAAACTAAGATCAAATCTAAACTAAACTATAAACTAAGTATAATAAGCTAAAGCAGAGCTAAATAAGATCAAATAAGCAAAGATAAGCAATGAATAAGCTGAAATAAGCAGATTGATAAGCTAAACAGAAATTAAGCTAAAAATAAAGTAAAAGAGAAAGTACCTTGATCCCAGCTTAACAAAGATCTAATTTGCTCAAAGGAGCTTATCTACAAGCTCCGGCTTATGAGAGATAAGCTGGTTAAGTCCCTATAAGCCCATCCATGTCTGGCTTATCATCTAAAAGCTTATTATGTAGAATTTGAGGTATTGAGAGTGATAAGGCTTATTCAACTAAGCTTTGAGGAGGCTTGGCTGAATAAGCAATAGCTTAGAAGGTAATGAGCTTATTTGAGCTTATTTAAGTAAATTAAAAACATATTTAAACCAATTTCTTAATAGTAAAAACATAATTAAAAACACAATTATAAATGAAACTAACTTTTATTGATACTAAAAAGAGATTACAAGCTTTGTTTAAAAGAAATTACATTAAGAAAACGACAATAAGCTAAAAGCTACACTACTTCTACCCTAGATAAATTCCACTGTGTGATGAAGGCCCCTATTTATAGTGAACGAGAGAAGCTTCTAGCCTTTCAGGAGCGTCTTCAACTTCCATCCTTAGCCCTTAGATTATAACAAACTCCAATCAATCCAATTTGAGCCCTGATAAAATAGCCACGTCCTCTCCTCCAATCAAAATGCTTGGGATTGCCAACGTAGACTAGTAGTGATGTCAGACATGCCAGGAAAGTCTTCTAGAAGTATTTGTGTATGTGGAGAGCAGTGGTTTACCCTGGTTAGTTTGTTGAGGTGAAATGGGAAGGGAAAAAAAGAAAGAATCACATTAATTTTGACCCTCGTGTTATACGTTTTGACTTTGACCAGGGTTAGGATATTTGGATTTGCACTTAATAAGTTATAAAGGCTTAGGGATTTAGGCTTATAATTAGTATTCTTCAAATATTAATGGGCTGACCCGGCCCATGAATGGGTACGTGTTGGCCCATTAACAAAGAATATGCCTTCGGCTTCGCTTTTCCCACGCTCTTCCAATCTCGTGCTCGGATTTGTGAGTATTGGCTTCGTTTTTTTCCATTTATGATATATCCGTTACCTGCAAGACACAATTTACAATACAAACATATACAATGTATTTTTCATGTATTTTTGGTAATTATTGGTCTTTTTATCTTAATAATAAGAAATAAAATATGTGTTTAAGCACATATCACATGCAAACATTCATACATCCTAACAAAGCAAACAATTAACATTCATCATCCAAAACAAATAACAAAATCTAGATAACTAAACTTCGCCAGCTGCCTACGGTCCATCTAGCCACTTTTCCTAACTTTAATCTCATCCTGCTGAATACCTGAAAATGATGCTTATACGTCAACACATTGGTTGGCGAGAAACATAGGTTTTCAAACACACATATTCAATCCTTTTCCAAAATCATTAACCGAATTACTATGATTATAAAACATTACTTTCGCATGACAATTATGATAACTAACATACAAGCTAACATGAAATTCAATCCAATCAACCATACAAACACCAAGCAGACGACCTCAATCGCTCTTGGATCATACCAAATCCTTTTCCATCTAGCTCAGGCCATGGATACCCGCAAGTAATCCTCTTGACTAGGCAACAATATCTTCTACTAAATAGGCCATGGACACCCGTAAGTAGCCCTCCTAACTTAGTCCATACATCAATATCATATCACATAACAAGTAGCACATAACACATATCAGTCACATAATAGTCCATACGATTTACACTAACACATAATCACAGCAATTTAAAACATATTTCAACACTTGCATCATTTCCATCCCAAGTTTAAAAAGAAATAAAAAGTAGGACTATGTAACTCACCTGAATGCTCAAAACGCAGCTTCTAATTCTTATCACGCAACTATACAAATAAATAAACACGGTTACACGCGACCAAGCTAAAAGCTCTAGTCTATGTAACACATATATGATGGATGTCTAAGGGTGTGATTAACCATCATGGGTCACCCCGACACCATGCCCAACCTTAACCACTTCATTAACACATTACACTAGTTAACTACAATTTGTTCAAAAGTGCAGAATTTTAGTGTAACTTTACCCTCTTAAAACCCTTACTTGATGACCTTAATAAATTATAACAAAAATCACCTATGTTCATTTATGAGTTTACTAACTACCTTGTGATTCCCAATTACTCATTATATATACAACTATCCCAAATAAAATCTAACTTCAAAACTGTCCCAATTCTGATCTGATTGCACATCAAAAAGTATGGCCCTAATACATACTTAGACACATAATCAGAAGCTCTCCTTCTAGGGTTTCTTTATATACATATAGAACTTAATCACTGTATATTGGCAAACCTTAATTCCACTTTTAAGTTAGAGTTTTAACACTCCCTAAACATGACCTAAATCTGACCTGTATTTACTGTTTTGACAACTTTTCTTGTAACCAATATTTAACCAAATTTCAGAACTCCAAATCATTTGAGGCCGGACTTTTTGAAAAATAGACTCTTTGAACTACAATTTAGGCACTGGAATCATATCAAAATACGTTTTTATCATCTAGATATCATCAGTTGAACACAACCCTAAATTCTGCTCAACTCTAAATCATGAATTAACGCGATCTAACTCTAACCACTTACACCAATAAGATCCTAATTAAACCCTAAACGTTCTAGCATGATTAAAACATCCTTAATTACAGTAGATCTTAAAACCCTAATGATCCATCATATTAATTGTTACATGTTTTTAAAGAAAACTAAACAAAAGCTTAATTGAAACATACCTAAACCTTGATTCTTGAAACACAAATTCACCAACTCGTTCTTGATTAAAAAAATCTTTTTTTTCTTCGTTTTGATGGTTTCGGCGATCAAAGGGAAAAGGGGAGAGAAAAAGTGATTTAGGGTTTTATTAATTTGGTATTTATACTAATAGAATCCTAATTGATATCAAACTTTATTTCTTTTTTTTTCTTTCTTCTAAAATCGACCGAACACCCCTTATATATATATTTTTTTTATTTTTTTATTTAATTATTTATTTACTAATTATCTTCATTACCTTAAGTTTTCATAAAAACCTAAGCTAAGTTGGGTAAACCTTTTTACATAAACCCAACTTACTAAACCTTCTAAAAATAACTTTTCATTTTACATTTCACATTCCATATTAGAAATCACCCTAATCTCCCAAATTATTCACCACTTAACTTTTTTTTCATCATAATACATTTCCCATAAACACTTAACATGAAATCTTACAACTATTTACGTAGCAATGCATGCTATATGTCATAACTTTTCCATTACCACTATTCGTAAACAAATGGAATACTTATCACTAAACCCAAAAGCACTCAAAATGAGATGATCATACACCTCAAAACGGTATCATGCGCCTATTCAAACTACTTAGCACACATAAATTACACATAGCACACAAGAATCACACAAAATGAACTCTTAGCCATTTCTAAAGGTATAACTAACCTGATTAAATCACGGTTGTTACAGTATCCCCTCCTTGAGGAAATCTCATCCCAAGATTTAACTAGCAGGCTCAACAACTCTATCCACGAACAATTGTGGATACTTAATCCTCATATGATCTTCGTGTTCCCATGTAAACTCAGGATCACGTTTGGAATTCCACCTAACTTTCACTAGCGCTATTTTCCTACGTTTTAACTTCTTAATTTCTCGATCCATAATCTCTACAGGTTCCTCGACAAAATGAAGTGTCTTGTCGACCTTGATCTCCTTCAATCGCACATGCAAATTAGCATCCGCCAGACACTTCTTCAGATTTGACACATAAAAGGTGTCATGCATGCTACTCAACTCCTCAGGTAACCTCAACCTATAAGCTACAAGACCAATCCTTTCAAGGATCTCAAACGGCCATACATATCTCGGTGCTAACTTACCATTCTTTTCCAAAATGCATTTACGCCCTTCCAAGGCGACACCTTTAATCATACCCGATCACCCACCTCAACCTCTAATGGTTTACATCTTTTATCCGCATAGCTCTTTTGATGATCTCTCGCCGCTTTGAGCTTTTCCTTTATCAATACCACCTTATCAGTCGTTTCTTATACTAACTCAAGTCCAGGCAAACTACTCTCTCCAATCTCTGCCCATAGAACAGGCGACCTACATTTCCTTCCATACAAAGCTTTAAACGGAGCATACCAAATGCTCAAATGATAACTACCACCAAAATCGATACACATGCCCCCCATTATATCTTCCAAAGTCTGAATCATACGTTCACTTTGTCCATCCACTTGAGGATGCTAAGCAGTACTCAAATCCCATCGCGTCTCTAACACTTTCTTCAGCGTCTGCTAAAACCACAAGGTAAATCATACATCTCAATCTGAGTTGATCGTCACCAGAATTCCATTCCTTGCTATTATCTCATCAATATAAATCCTTGCCAACTTCAATCTTGAAATCTTCTTGTATAGATAGCCAAAAATGAGCAAACTTGTCAGACTCTATCGACCATCACCCGTAGAAAAATCACATCGACTCACTACTTTAAACTTGGAAATTTATTGATAAAACCAAGATGAATCCTTATCTCATTTTCCCTCAAGTATCTCAGGCTATTGCAGCAAGCCAAAGTCTTTGACATTGCAGCCTTCACGTCTTAAACAAATCCGACCTTTGCTAACATAGGTAGCTATATCCTTTTCTACACGTAGCTACCAATACATGTCTCCAATGTTATAGTATGTCTTATCCGCTCCCGGATGTACCAAGTACCTTGATACATGGGCCTCATCCATTACACTTCCCACCAATAGAACCCAAATCCGATCCATAACGTACAAACTCTCGTCTCTTTTCTTATCCAACTGTTGAACTTAACCATGTGGCCTTTTCTGCGAGTACGTTCCTTGCTTGAACGCCTCACTTCTGGGCTGCCCAGTATCATTCCTCTTAAGCTCGGCTTGAGTTTTCACCTCTCGTCCTTTCACTTAACGCATTAACCTCACCTACATTTTGCTTTATCAGAGTATCACACAAATCATTATTCAAAGTCTGAAAAGCCTCTTCTTGTTCTACGCTCCACTCATACATCTAATTCCTCTCAGTTAGGGAAGTAAGGGGGTTCAACAATCTAAAAAAAATTCGCGATGAACGTCGGTAGTAACTTGACAATCCTAAGAATACTCATCCAATTCCTCACTGCCTCACTCTTACTTGGGTCCACGTGAATACGTTATGGTTGACCACGTGACCAAGAAAATGCACTTCTTCCAACCAAAACTCACACTTAGAAAACTTAGCATACAACTTCTCCTTCCTCAGTGTCTCCAACACTAACTTCAAATGAACTTCATGTTCCTCCTTCGACTTTGAGTTGGCCAGAATGTCATCAATGAATACGATGACAAACCTACCTAAGTACGGTTTGCAAACCCAGTTCATTAAGTCCATGAAAACCGCTGGTGCATTGGTTAACCCAAAAGGCATAACCGTAAACTCAAAAATGTCTGTATCTAGTTATAAATGCGGATCTTTTGGAAAGGCATCCCCTATGCACCGTAGCCGATGATAACCTGCCCACAAATTTATCTTTAAGAAGGACAACACCTCCTCGTAAACTGATCAAACAAGCATCGATCCCTAGGGTGTGATAACGTATTTTTAAAACAGTACTTTGTTTAGCTCCTTATAGTCAGATACACATAACGGAGAAGATCCATCTTCTCCTTTTACTAATAACACAGTGCTCCCAGGCGACTGATATTTCATATGAAAACCCTTGTCCTTGCAACTCTTGTATTGCCCAAAGTACAATTCTTACATTTCTGAGGGTGCCAAACGATATGGAGACTTCGCGACCGACGTCGCTCTAGGAACTAAGTCTATACGAAACTCAACTTGTCGCTGTGGTGGTAGCCCCAACAAGTCTTCCAAAAACACATCAGTAATATCATGCGCCACGGGTATATCACTTATCCTAGGTTGCATCTACCTTAGCGTTCAATTTAGGAGCATTGGCGGCTCCAAAGTAACGTTCCCCATGAACTCGAATGTAAACTCATTCCCATCAAACGGTATTCTAACCACCTCTCTTAACATACAACACAAACGATCCTCTTTGGAATAACCAGTCCATTCCAAAATCACATCAAAGCTTCCAACCGGACTCAACGGTATCAATGAACTCCAAGGGTTACAAATAATCGAATAGGATAACAACAAATATCGAGTTCAAGGCAAGAATTCATAAAGGAGATCCACATAAGCAAATAGGACGTAGGATCAATAACATAAGAATCCTTTGAAATAAAGGATACGTATATGCACTGAGTGAAAATGCAACGAAAGAAAATCAACAGGCGTACCACGACAAATGAACACATAAAAAAAATTCAATACGAAAGACGTAAATTCTTATACCAATTATCGACTTTACTCGAAAGACCAAATTAAATAATGTTTTTATAAAAATAAATTTAAAATAAAGAAAGTCACTTTAAGTATAAAAATCATTTTAAATAATAAATAAAATTGTCTTAAATGTAATCTTTATAAAATTCATTCTGGTTGTCATAAAAACATAGAGATGGTTATCTAATGGTGTATCGTACCTTACCGCTATGAATCACTTTAAACCTGCTTTTTATAATAAAATAAAATTTATTTAACCACTCAACAATTTTCATATCCTATTTGCATAGGCCATTTAAATATATTCTATTTACAAAGATCATTTTAAACATAGTTTTTCCTAAACACTAACCCAATACTTTAAAAGGGCTTTTATAATTAGACATCAATTATAAAATCTATCACTCAAACAAAGGACACCATAATACCAAAAGGGATCGTAAAACACCGTACAGACTCTAACACGATTCTATTATTTGAAAACGAAAGAAAATACCGGGAACCATATACTCAAAATAAAATCAAACGAACTCGTACAAGAAAACTCATGCAAGACGTTACGTACTCAAAATAAAACGTAAGGTCTTATCCAAAATAACGATCAACAGAGCAAACATAAATGCATCGATACTAACACGTCGCCAACAGGTTACGAAAACCAAGGGATATACAACCAAGGGAGTAATGATCCACACTAATATGTTAGGAATAATTATTGCTCAAAAGAAACCTTTGATACTCATACGAGTAATCAATGCAACGAAAGAAGTAACGAAACACGCCTATATCTGAAAGAGCAGATCCAAACAAACAATCAAGCAAACGAGCAACCTCTATAATAGTAATACTAGGTATCCGTAAACACTAGATAGAAGAGAAACTTACTATTTACTTGTGCTGGAGCGCGTGAATAATTATGTTGACCACCATAATTATAGAGGCTCCCTAGCACAAACATACTCCTCCTATGACTACACTTCTTAGTTTAACACAACATTCACATACAATTCATTTAATCACATAACAGCACATATGGAACAATTTCGACTATAGCTCCATCCATTTCATAAAATACTAAATCAATATCCAAAACACCAAATCCAATATTCAAAAATAACAATTATTAAAACATGATTCCGACTAAAGACTGACAAATAAACCTAAAATGGATGACAAAGAGGATGCCCTAAGGTTAACTACTAGCTGTGGATTCAAGATCCGAGTTGCTATCTGATATCACATACTCCATCTTTTCCCAAACTTCCTTCAACCCTTCATTCTCCTCCACTTCTTATTCCATTGTTAACTTGTATCCACGAAACTTTCCAGAAAACTGGATGACAACGCCCTCCTTGGTTGTCACCTTTGTCTTCCATTCCATGACTGACCCTCCCTTAACCTCCTTTATGGTCATCTTCTCTTCAATATGGCATGGATAAAGGCTAACTGGAACTCGGGTCCTATAATTTGTTCTCTTCATCCTAAGTCTTGTCCCTGGCTCAATGAAACTCCTACGCTCGGTTGCAAAGACGGTTCCCAATGAAACTTCTTATGGAAATGGGAAGGCATAGCTAACTAATAACAAGGCAATACGCACTAAATCAGCTATGGGTAGGCAACAAATCTAAGACGATAACTTAACAAAATAGGAAATATAAAAGCTACGCAAAATAGAGGGGAAGCATAGCAGTTATAAAAATAAACACTTGAGTCTTAAATGCATCTATATAAAGGACCCCTAAGTTATAGTCTAGGCTTAACCACCTACTTCTCTATAACCACTGGCTCTGATACCAATCTGTCACACCTCGCCAAGGCGGAAACGTAAGGCGCGACGAGAAAGGGAATCGTCACAATACATTGGCGTCTATATAGAGAAACTAAAACATGCATTAACTACAAGGTATAGACACGCAGTGTCATGAAAATACCCAAACACATCAACAAAATCCAAAAGGTGTTTGACATTGAAATGAAGGCAGTTCATGTCAACGTCATGACATGCAAACATTCATACATCCTAACAGAGTAAAAAAAATAGCATTCATCATCCAAAACAAATAACGAAATCTAGATAACTAAACTTCGCCAGCTGCCTACAGTCCATCAAGCCACTTTTCCTAACTTTAACCTCATCCTGCTGAATACCTAAAAATGATGCTTATACGTCAATCAATGGTTGGTGAGAAACATAGGTTTTTAGACACACATATTTAATCAATTTCCAAAAACAATTTATCCAATTACTGTGATTATAAAACAATACATTTACATGGCAGTTATGCTAACTAACATACAAGCTAACATGCAATTCAATCCAATCAATCACTCAGACACCAAGCAGACGACCTCCCTATAAACGAATGATAGGGACTCCTGGTCCTGATCGAACCAGAGATTCCGACAACCCAGGGAATCGACAAAAAGAGATGGGTCGTCCCTCATTCCACTAATCTGTTGTTACTTTACTTATTCATTCAAGGCATAGACTCCCTCTTTGTCTTATTAGCGCAGGTGTTCGTCAACGATGAAAGCGGATCATACCAAAGTCCCTGTGGTTTCCCCCTAGCCCAGGCTATAGATACTTGTAAGTAACCCTCCTGACTAGGCCACAGTACCTTCCACTAAATAGGCCATGGAAAGAGCACGAAAATAGCCCAGGCTTCGGATGACTTTCGATGATTTTTTCGCGTTTATCGAGTTTCAAACGAAGCCGTAACAATTTTTCGAGCACTCCATTGGAAAGAGCACGAAAATTCAAGTCCGGTGGTGCCTTCATCTTTTATTGGGCCGACCCGACACCATTTATATGGGTCGGACCAACCCATATTTATTAAAAGACCAAAGTTAACTCTTTATTAGAAAAGAAGATTCAGTCTATTTAATAAAAAGGCAATCCGAGTGGCCCAGTTAGCTAGAAAAGTCCAAGAATGAAAATGTTAATCACTGCTTTATATTGATGCAAAGAGGAGACAATATATCTTTTCCAATTTTTCCTTTTGAAATGGTTGTTCATTTTCTTTTCATTTTTTCACTTTCGGAGATTTAGATTAGAGGTAGCGGTAGATAGAATAGATAGTTAGATAAATTAGTTTTAGACTATAAATTTTGTATATCTTCATTTAAGGTAAAACTTTAATCACTATTATTTTATGGTTATGTGTCATTAATTTCAAGTCTTAATTTTTATGTTTTAGTTAACCACTTTTTACCCGCTTAATCTCTATTTTAGTCCTCTTTAATCACTCCTTTTATATATACTTTTATTTTATAAACCTTGTTAGTTTAATGTTTTAAGCCTTAAAGTTTCAATCTTTTTATGAAAGTTTCATCTTTTAATCATTTTATTTTATAAAGTTTGCATTTTT
>BQNB010160715.1:0-14768 GCA_026074375.1 Tanacetum coccineum
AAAGATAGTAGAAATATTTGATCAAAGAAGTACATATAGGTTTGATAAGTATGATGATTCCTTAAGATTAGTCAGTATTGTGGAGAAATAAATGAGTACATTTGGGACTTAGTTGACTTAGGTGTTATCATTTCGACTACTTAGAGGGGATAATTGTGACAACCAAGACTTAGTTGTCTTTGGTGTTTCAGTTTCAATCATCACTATCGTGTAAGGAGAAATACGGACATCCGGGACTTAATTGACTTTGGTGTTACAATTTTGAATTAATTGTGTACTTCGGATATTTGGGCTTTTTACATCAAGACTGCTTGAGGCAGCTTGCAAGAAAGTTTTGAATCTACTCAACAAAGGATTGCTGATTTAGGGGGAAGCTAAGACAACTTCTTAAGAGAGACTACGGGGACGACCTACGGCTGCTACAAAAGAACCATATGATTCTATCATATGATGTTCTCATCATTCAGGTCAAACCTCGTACATAATAATCTTGTAAATATATAAATGTGTAGTGTAGACTTAAAAATTGGGCATATATAGTGTTTGAGTAAGAATTTTCAAGAATTTCTTAGTAAATTCAATTTTTTTCAAATTAACATACTCAAACACCATATAATACCCTCATTATTTGAGAGGGAGCGTTAATATGTTCCAATAATTAGCTTGTTAATAATCGGAACATTTTTCTCCTCGAATGCATATATATTTTAAATCAATTAATATCCAAAAAATTAAAAGATTTAACATTTTTGATAAGGGGAGAAAATGTGATTAAAATATATGGCTAATAATGTGATTTTTAAGATCTCAAGTGTACGCTAACCCATATATGTGCTAAACTCTTTCGATTAATCAATGCACATATAAAGAGAGAGCACATGGTTATGTGATTGGCTGAACTGTGGATGTACCAAAGACTGACCATTTACATTACTGCATTGGAGTTATAAGGTGGTTAAGTTTAGGTACTCATTCCCATGATCCAGCCAGAACCGAAGGGATCTACCCAGGGATATTCCACTAGATAGTGTAGAGGTCCTTAGGTATGATGAAAAAAAGAGTAAAGTAAGAATAAGGAAAGACTGCAGACTGAGATAGAGCTATTACTGGAATAAACCCAACAAGGTAATAGTCATGAAGTCTCGGTAAGCACTGAAAGGGTTGAAGAATGAAAAAGAAATATAAGGATAAAGGGTGAAAAAAAGAAGCCCTCCATACACTTAAGCATAAACCGAGTCAATACATAAACTATCAGAAACACTAAGTTGTTGTCTGACATTATAGATAACCATGGACCCAGTAACGCTATGCACAACCCTCCCTAGTCACTCAAGGTCTCTCAACAGACTCTTGTTTCATTTCTCACGGAGATTACACGCATTTCTATCAACTTTCTCAATCCAAGTTAGTTGGTATTGAAAAGGTGGCAGTCTGCTCCAGCCTCCGATCACTAAAACCAAAGTGCACTATTAAGTCTAGAGCCAAAAGATATCATCTATAAATCTCACTAGGACACTGTTTAAATATATTTGTTATTCACACACTGTGAAAACAAGTAATAACCTAAGAGTCCTACGCATTATCCTTGTGATCTTGCCAGAACATCAAAGTGATTCTAAAGTATTCACAATGACGATGGAAATCCTGCTTGAGCCAACATCAAACAAGCTCTTGGTAGGTGACTTATGCAATTTAAATGAATCAAACTTGTGACAACTGGAAAGAAATGACGGTGCGATTCTAATGTGACACCCATGAATTAAGCAGGTTAGTCATACCTTTAGAGTTGGCTAAGTGTTTATACGTGCTATATTTGTGATCTATGTGACCTTATCTGTGTGCATGTTTATCATTCTAAGAGCGTGATCATCTCATTTTAGAATGTGTTTGAGATATTGAGGATTAATTTCTATTTTTGTTCACGTGTAGTGACAATAGAAATAAGTGACGTGTTGCATGCAATTGCTACGTCAATTTGTGGATAATTATGTGTTGAATTATTGAGGAAAATTTTCATATTGGAAGTGAATTAGGTTCGTGAAATTTGAGAATTTCTAATGAACTTTCGAAATATAGAAAGTATTTTTGGAAATGAAAGTTATAAGTAGAAAGTTAGTATTTGGTTTTCCATGAAAAAGGTTTACCAAATTTACATAGGTTTTTGTAGAAAATTAGGGTAATGTAGATAATGATATAATTAATTATTAAAAAAATATATAGATAAGGGGGCCGGTTATGGTTAAGGAAAAGGAAAATAAATTATAATCACAATTTGGGCTAGACTAGGACTTATTTAGGATATAGAGAAAACCCTAAACCCAAATTTGGCCCATTCTTTTTCCCCTCTTCCTTGGTGTAGTAGGATTTCCTCCCTAAAACCCTAAGAAGATAAAAATTTTCTTTGGATCAAGAATAAGGTGGTGAATTGTGAAAGATTTAGCAAGGTTTTAGGTATGAACATTAATCTTCCTTCTAGCTATTCTTTTTAAATCGTGTAACAAATAATATGATGGATCATTAGGGTTTAAAACTTCTGTAATTAATGAAGTTATAATCATACTAGTGCGTTTAGGGCTTGATTAGAATCATATTGGTGTAAACGGTTAGGCTTAGATCGCGTTAATTTGTGAATTAGGGTTTGGCAGATTTTAAGGTTGTATTTAACTGATGATATCTCTGTGATGGTAATGTGTTTTGAGGTGTTTCTAGTGCCTAAATTGTAGTTTAGAGAGTCTACTTTTCAAAAAGTCCGGCTTCGATCGATTTTGAGTTATGGAAGTTAGTCAAATGGTCATTGCAAGAAAAGTTGTCAAAACAGTAAATACGGGTCAGATTTAGGTCCGAATTAAAGAGGTAAAAATCCCTATTTAAAATTCGAATTAAGGTTAGCCAAAATCCAGAAGTTAAGTTCTATATGTCTATTAACTTCTCTGAGAAAATTAGCCTCTAATTAGTTGCCTAAGTATGGTAATGAGGGCCATACATTTTAGTGTGTAATCAGATCTGAATTGGGACAGTTTTGAAGTTTGATTTTATTTGGGATAGTTGTACATGTAATGGGTACTTAGGAATCACAAGGTAGTTAGTAAATGCATAAATGAACTTAGATGATTTTTGGTATAATTTATGAAGGTCAACAAGTAAGGTTTTTAAGTTAGTAAAGATACATTAAAATTCTGCATTTCTAAATAAAATGTAGATCACTAGAATTATAAGTAAATGAAGTGGTTGAAGTTGGGCATGGTGTCGGGGTAACCCATAGAGATAATTAATCACCATAGACATCCATCATATGATTGTTACATGGACTTGAGCTTTTAGCTTGGTCGCGTGTAACACGTTTGTGTTTGTATTGTGTAGCTTGTGTTGATATTGTTTGGAAGCTGCTTGTGCATCAGGTGAGTTTCATAGTCCCTCTTTTCACATCGTTTTTAAATTAGGATGGAAATGATGCAAATGGATTTGTAATGTTCTAATTATTGTGATTATGTGTCTTTATTTTGAAAGTGTATGGACTTTACTTGGCTATTATGTTACGTGCTAAATGCTTATGTGTATCTAGATCGGGGGTAACGTTCCTACCCATTTGTTGTGATATCGAGATCGAGGGTAACGTTCCTACCCATGTGAAGTAACAGTTTTAATGGATTAGGGGTAACGTTCCTACCCAATTGTTGATATTTGTTGGATCGAGGGACACATTCCGTTCCCATGCTTATTTTGGTTACATTTACATGCTAGCTTGTATGATAGTGAAGTAAATGTCCTGTTATGTTTTATTAATCACAGTAATTTATTTTAAAGTTGGATTGTGTGTCTTAATCCTATGACTCTCACCAACCTTTGTGTTGACGTTTTAAGCATCATTTTCATGTAACCATCTTGAGGATGTTGAAGTTAGGAAGAGTGGCTAGTGAGACCGTAGGCTTGCATGCAGAGTCATTCTCATAGAGACTTTATTTATGTCATTTGAATTGTTTGATACTTGGTTGTTATTTGATTGTTTAGACTTTTGGAGTATGTTTCCTTGTGGTATGACTTTGCTATCGTAATACAAGACTCATTTATCTTGTGTTGGGTATTGTCATGACACATTGTGTCCCTTTTTTAGCATTTACTTCATTTAGTTCCCTCTATTGTTGACACCATTGTGTTGTGATAATATCCATGATGTTACGCCTCGTGTTTCAGTCTTGACAGGGTATGACAGATTGGTATCAGAGCCTTTGTTTATAGAGAAGTAAGTGGTTGAGCCTAGACTATAACCTATGAGTCCTTCATATAGATGCATTTTAGGGATTGAGTGTTTAGTATTATAACTATTATGCTTCCCCCCTAGTTGTATAGCTTTTATTTAGTTATTTTGTCTACTATTATCTAATATGGTATATATTACTTCCTTACTATTTATAACTACGTCTCCCCCTATCCGTAAGAAGTTTCGTTGGGGAACTATTTTCCCAATTGGACTTAAGCGTTATAGTGTTCAAAAGAGGTGTCATTGAGAAGGAGCCCACTTTTGGAAACTAAAGGAGATAGGGTAGTTGATTGCTTGTCGAATGCTCGTAGTAGGCATGGACCTGCAGAGTCGGGTGACTCTTGCGAAGGCAAAGTCAAACCCAACCGAGGCCCAGCATAAGTTTATTTCGTCTTTACCTTATCACGTTGCTATTGATTATTTCTTTCAGATATTTCATATTTTATAGGGGCTGCGAGACTTTTGTTCCTCTATGTCGTTTCAATTTTATCTTTATATAAGTAAGTATTTCTTTGATGGAGCATCCTTTTTGTGTTATAGGGGAGTGGTTTAAGATGTGCAATGTGGTATATGTGTTTATACGTGCGTTATCATTAAGAGGTGTAGTCTTAGAAGTAAGTATACGTGTGAAAGGATGAAATTATAATTATGGTGGCCAGCATAATTATAAAGGCATCACACACGTGGACTTGTGACCATGATGTCATTGATCGGTGTTTGTTTGTTATGTGATAGTGTAAAATATTGTTATATGTATGTTAATGATAAGCATGGTATATAGTTAGAGAATTCTTCTCTTAACTAATGAGCGATTATGTTAGGCTCAGTTGCGTAGATAGTAAGTTTCCCTTCTATTTAACGTTTGTGGATACCCCGGATATATGTTATTGCTGCTATTATGATTGTTGGGTTTGTTCGTTTGCTCAGTATTTCGTTTGGATTCCTAACTCTAAGTTTAGCATCCCTTGCTCATACCATGTTAGTACGGATGTCCTATTTTTCCTATTTGGCGTCTTGATAAATATTGGTTGTTCGGATCTACTTCTTTGGATATTGGTGCGTTTCATTGGTTCTTTCGTTGCAATGATTACTCGTATGAGTATCAAAGTTTTCTTTTAAGCACTAATTGTTTCTAACATATTAGTGCGGATCATTACTCTGTTCTTTATATATCCTTTGGTTTTAGTAACATGTTGTGGCATGTTAGTACCGACACTTTTCAACGGTTGTTCTTGTGATCGTGAGCACGGATGAGTCTTTACGTTTTTCTTCTAGTTTGTAACGTTTCGTATGAGTTTCTCTTGTGCATGTTCGTTTCACTATTATTCTGACTATATGGTTACTTGTACTTTCTTTTGCTTTTAAACAATAGAATTGTGTTAGAGTCTTCACGGTGTTTAACAATCCCTTTTGGTATTATAATGTCCTTTGTTTGACTAATATATTTTATATTGATGTCGAGTTATGAAAATCCTTTTGAAGTATATCTTGATGGTGTTTGGGTAAAAACTATTCTTGAAATGATTTTATGAATACGTTGTGATAAGCGCTTTTATATGACCGCCTCTTTATTTTTATGAAAACAATGTGATATTGGTGGAGTGTCAAAACTACGTTTAAGATAATCTTTGAATTTTTATATGTTTGTTTTTGATAAATTTTATTTTATGAAAAGTATGTTTAAAATGATTTATATGGGTAAAATATGATACACCTTTTACTTAACTATCTCTTGATTTGTTTTTCTTTATAAAAACCATGTTTAAAACGATTTAAAAAAAAGATTATATTTAAGATGATTTTTTTATATATATTTAAAATGATTTTTTTTAAATGATTGTCTTTATTGTTTCAAAATGATTTTTTTTATAAAAACAATATTTAGTTGGTTCTTTCGAGTAAAGTCGATTATTGGTATAAGAATTCTATCTTTCTTATTTATTAATCTTGAAACATATTGTTATTCGATGTGTGTTTCTTTTATCTTGGTACGTTTTGTTGACTCTTTTGTTTGCATTTCCTATCGGTATAGATATTATATCCTTTCTTTTAAAGAATCTTATGTCATTTGATCCACGTCTATTTGCATATGTGAAAATCCCTTATATGTTTTCTAGCCTTTGATCCGATATTCATATGTTACCCAATTCGATAGTTTGTAACCCTTAGAATTCGTTGATATACGTTTTATTCGGCCAAGTCATTCTCCGTGGGGAGCAACCGTGTTGTTCGTTAAGAAGGACAGTTCATTGCCTATGTGCATAGATTATCGAGAGTTGAACAAGCTAACCGTCAAGAACCGATATCCTCTTCCAAGGATCTACGACTTGTTCGATCGATTGCGAGATTTGCGTTACTTTTCTAATATAAGTATTCGTTCTGGTTATCATTAGTTAAGAGTGCAAGAAGCAGATACTCCAAAAACTGCATTTAGGACGCGATATGAATATTTTGAGTTTGCAGTTATGCCTTTTGGGTTAACCAACACACCAGCGGTTTTCATAGACTTAATGAATCAGGTGTGCAAGTCGTATCTAGATAAGTTGTCATTGCGTTCATTGCTGACATTATGATCTACTCGAGTATTTAAAGTTAGATTTGGAGTTGCAGAAGGAGGAGAAGTTGTTGTCAAGTTTTATAAGTGTGAATTTTAGCTACAAGGAGAACATTTCCTCAGGCATGTTGTTAATAGCATTGATATTCATGTGGACCCAAGCAAGATTGAAGCAACAATGAATTGGAAAAGATCCTAAGAAACCGTCAGAGATACGGTCATTTATGAGATTGGCAGGTTACCATCGATGTTTTCTTTCACGAATTTTTCCAAGATTACTAAACCCTTTACTTCGCTAAGGCAGAAGAATCGAAAGTACTAGTGGGGCGTGGAACAAAAGGAAGCTTTTCATATTTTGAAAGACAATTTGTGTAATGCGCCAAAATTGTCATCGCCTAATGGATCCGAAGATTTGTAGTTACTATGATGTGTCAAAATCAAGGATTAGGATGTGTGTTTCTACAAAGAGATAAAGTGATTATGTATGCCTCGCGGCAATTAAAGATTCACGAGAAGAACTATACCACGCATGGTTTAGAGTTGGGTGCAGTTTTACTCTTAAGATTTGGAAACATGTATTGGTGACCAAGTATGAATAAGGATATAACTACATATTTTATTAAGTGTTTTGACTTGCTCTATAATAACCATGGACTTTATTACAAGGTTGCCAAGATAGGATACGAATTAGGTAATAGTCGATAGACTGACTAAGGTATGCCTATTACATGGTAGTACGTGAAGATTTTAAAACAGAGAATTTGGCGAGACTTTACACTAATGAGATAGTAACAAGGCATGGAGTGCATGTGTCGATCATCTTAGATCGTGGTGGAAGATTTACTTCACGGCCTTGGTAGACATTGCAGAAGGCATTGAGAACACGGCTAAAACATGCGTACGACTTATCATCCTCAACGGACGAACAAAATGAGCGTACCATTCAGACTTTGAAGGATATGTTGAGAGCGTGCGTGATTGATTTTTTTTTCTGGTAATTAGGATACTCATCTACCCTTAACTGAGTTTTCTATAATAATAGTTATCATTTGGGTGTTTGATGTGCTTTATTTGAAGCGTTGTATGGAAGGAAGTGTAGGCCACATGTTCTTTGGGCTGAAATTGGAGAAATTCGGTCGATTGGATCAGAATTGGCACAAGTGACAACAAATAAGGTGATGTGGATTAAAGAAAAGCTCAAAGCGGCTAGAGATTGCCAAAAGAGCTATGTTGGCAATATGCGTAAACATTTAGAGTTGAAGTTGGTGATAAAGTGATGTTGGAAGTGTCGTCTTGGAAAGATGTAGTGCATTTTAGAAAGAAAGAAATGTTAGCACCAAGACATGTGGGACCATCTGAGATCATTAAAAGGATCGGTCCTATGGCTTATTGATTTAGATTGTTTTAATAAATTTAGTAGTGTATTTGATGTGCTTCAAATTTAAAGGAGTATTGGACTGATGTAAATATGCATGTGCCTTTGGAAGAAATTAAGGTACACAAAACTCTTCGTTTTGTTGAAGAACCTGTCGAGATTATCAATCCTGAGGTTAAAAGTTTGAAGCATAGTAGTATTTCGATAGTTAAAGTCTGCTGGGACTCAAAGCGAGGTCATGAGGATTTCATGAGAACTAATTATTCACACTTACTCATTGAGCAAGATATAGATGGAAGTACTAATTAAAGTTAGGTACATAGGGTTACTGGTAGACCTTAGTGCACCCTTAAATGTTCTTATGTGGTTTGGTTAATGTTATATTTTGAATAAACTCGAAGTCGAGCCGATTTCTTCAAAGTTTAAGCCATTGTAAACAACTCATAACCTTAGTTCCAGACAGTATCTTGATTGGATTAATTTGCGGTTAGGTTATGAATGACGTTGTACACAACTTAAGGTTTTTGACGAGTTTCCTCGAAGATGGGCGATGTTCATGTAGTTGGATGTTTATTTTTGCTTAGAGTTGTTATGCTGCTATTTGTACCCTTGTATGGGCAAGCGAAGTTGTAAGTAGTGGGTTCCCGATCGTGAAAGTTAGATGAGATTCAAAGCGTGACCCTAAGTTCACATGGGAACGCGAGGACCATATGAAAGCTAGGTATCCCCAATTGTTTATTGCTAATGCTGGTGAATCTAGTAGTTAAATCTCGGGACGAGATTTCCCTAAGGAGGGGATACTGTGACAATTGTGCCTTGAGTGTAACAATTCGTATTTTTGATCAATGAACGACGTCATTTAATTCACTATTTATTTTTTTTCTCGTACGCGTTTGCTTTTAATTTTAATTATTACGTTAAATCACGTAAACTAAGAATCACCAATCAACGTAAACGGGCACCAAACGAAATAAAGTATCGTCCATAAAGCAATATATTTATTTTTACTAAGTATAATTTACTTATTATGTTATTTTTATTGGTTACGTAAATTGGTTACGTTCGCGATAAATAAGTTTTATCATTTCCGGAACCACAAAAATATTACTACGCTTCAACAAATACCACTTTTTATACCAATACTCAAAAAACACAAAATAATCATACTAAGCATGTAAAACCGATATATAGAGATAGGATACAAACATATCTAGTTTAAAAACACCACTCCTATTTTTTCATGAGATTATGTCCTCATTAGGTAACCAACAACCCTTATCACTCCAAGTTTTTGACCCAAGACAATAACTATGGACTTCCTTAAGACCCTCATGGTGTCTCCTTGACTAGTCCTAAAGCTTTATAATACAAGTAGCAAGAGATAACACATACATGTCCATTTCCTTAGTGTGAAAAACCAAAAACACTCTCCCTTTTTTCTCCTCTTTAAGCCACGGCAACAAACACTCCTTTTACAAAATCCATAGCTTGATTTTACTAGACCATACAAGTATTCACACATCATTCCTAAGATATACTAAGATGTCTTGAAGCATTGGTTAAGCATTTGCAAGGTGTAAACAAGTATTTCCAAGATAAAGTTTTCTTTAGAAAACTAGGGTTCTAAGTCTTGCAAGCTTTGATTTTTAATCTAAACAAGGGTTTAGATTGTGTTGGTTATCATCATCATTCATCACTAAGGTTACCTAAAACCTTTATCTTTTCATTTTCATGATTTTATATGCATATGATGTTTATTATAGCTAAATCACCACTTAGGACTTTTAAACATGTAAAAAGAGTTTTTACTTGTGATTATCATTTTGTACACTTTTTCATATGATATTAGGTTGGTAATATCATGATATAATGGGATTATAAGTATTGTAACATGTTGGTTAAGTGTAAACATGTATATGTACAAATTAGGGTTTTAAGGATTACTTAAGGAAATTTATGATTTTATGTAAAAGTTATGAACTTGTTATCTTGAACAAATAGACAAATCATGGACCTAAGGACATTACTATATGTATAACATAGTATATTATGAGTTATTAAGAACTTGTGGAAATTTACTTAGTTGAAAAGTATATAAAACAAGTTAAATAAATAAGTATATATATGTATCATAAGGGGGCTGTTTGGATTCGAAATCCAAACAGTGGGTTTTACATTTTATAAAAATAATACACCTCATGACGATTCCAAAAAGATAAGAAACTCGAAAAACGGATTAATAACGAGAAAGATACGATAAAAATACGATTTACGTTAATACCGGTTTTATAAAATAAACTTTATAAAGCAAGTTATAAAATACTTCAAAAACAGAAAGTTTAGTATTTTTCACAGATTGTACATATTTTTAGGATTCTAAAATGATAAGAATCGTAATTTTTCAATTAATAACGAATGAGTTATGGATTTCGCGAGTTTACGACAATTAATACTTTTATAAAACTATTTTTATAAAATTACTATTCACCACAGAAACTTATATTTTTAAAACATCATTAATATGATAAAATACATTAAATACGAGAACGTACTCGAAAGAATCGCTAAAAATGGAGTTAAAACGAATAAGTTACGACATTTACGATAACTAAATCTATAAAAATAAATATATAACTGTTATGAACAGTAAAATCACTATTCATCAGAAAAACTCAAATTTTGAAAATGTTATATTTTGATAACTCGTCTTAATACGAAGGCGTGGACGTAAGAAACGAAAGAAACGGACTTAAAACGAGAAAGTTACGCCAGTTTTACTAAAGTATACTTATAAACGTTTTTACTTTATAAATATGATTTCACTAAAACGATTAGATGGTGATGTAGCTATATAGAATTATATGTGGTATTAGTTAATCAAAGTACTATATTACTAGGGAGTTTCATAATGAGGCATCTTCGGGGTGGCGTATCGACGAGTTGTTGGATTTACGATTTAAAGTGTCCTAGCTCCTCATACGTCACTACATGACCTCTTAATTATGATAGCCCGAACGATAGTATGATGAGCTATACGACCTATAAATAATCAAAGTGTTTAGTACTTATACGACCTATATTGGATTAGGTTTCCTTCGGATTCCTTCGTGACGCATTTTTCTATTGTGAATACTTGTTGATTACCATTCACTCGAGGTGAGTTCATAGCCCCCTTTTTCTACTACTATGCATTAATTAAATATGGGGGAGATTACATGCATGATTGTCTTTGGAACAAGTGTTTTCAAAACTGTATGCTATTTCCTGATTACATTATTGCCTAAGTTACCGTATTGCCATTTAAGTCCCCTTTTATCATGAACCGTTAAATACCTGCTGGGTATACGCTAGTGTTATGGATAGATCTATCGGGACTGACCATCCCCGTCTGGGCTGTGGTTTCTAGTTGACCATTGACGCATTTAACATTTGAAGAAAATTCGTAGGATGTTTAGGCACAATTTAGTATTGGAAATTCGTAGATGTTTTTGTAACATCTGTAATCCGTGTTAGGGCACAAACCCTGAGTAGCTGGTTTTGAATTACAGTTTATTACGTTAAGGTTCGGTGTCATGAGCTTAGGGCAATAATACATGTTTTAGACTATTGAATGTGTTTCATAGTCTACTATTACTTCGATCTTGTGGTCCATGCTATTTCCTGATAAACCTATGAATTCACTCAACAATTTTGTTGACATTTTAGCATGTTTTAATCTCAGGTGCTGAGGCATAAGCTTGGATGGGAGCCGTGACGGATATCTATTAGAGGGATTCTGATTTCTTAAATTCAATGAAACTTTTGTCTTATAAAATCTTAATGTCTTTTTATCAAAACTATAACGTGAAAACTCTGATCTTTTGTAATGACATTGAATGAATCTTATTTTTAACGTCCATTTAAGGTCGTTTTCTATATCTTGATTTTTGTACTTTGACGTAGCACCCCATTGTTACCTTTCCGCTGCGACCTGATTTTGGGGGTGTTACATTGAGCAGGTTAGTCAAACCGTTAGTATTGACTTGAGCATCATTATGTGCTATATAATTATGTGTTTATGTGATCTTATGTGAGTTTGGCTACCAATCCATGGAGCGTGATAGTCTCATTGTGATTGAGTTTATGGTTGTTGGGCATTTTATTTTGGTCACATTTTAGTGACAATGAAAATGATGGTATAATTCTATGTGTGTACGTATTTATATGTATATGTATACGTATCTTCAAGTGTTAGTAGTTAGTAAAATTAAAAGTTTAGTTTAGAAAATATAGAAATTAGAACTTAGTTTTATTAAGTTAGTAAAATAAAATTTGAAATGAAATTTATTTATAGTCATTTAATTTAGTTTTAATTTAAAAGGTAGAATAAAGGGGTTTTTATAAAAATGTCAAAATTAAAGGTTGAATATGTAAATAATAAAAAAAATATATATTAATTAATATATAAGGAGGGGGGACGAAATTTTACTCAAAAAAATTTTAAAAAATAATTTTTTTTAAAAGGGATGTTGTTTGGATCGGTTGGAAGAGGAGAAAAAAAAGGAAACACAATCCTAGTCTAATTAGAATTCTAAATATGTAATTATCTTAAACCTTTTTGTAAATCTTATAAATACCAAAAACCCACCCCTTCCTTTTCTTGTTGATCGGCTGGAAACCCAAGAAGGAAATTTTTTTTATCTAGATTCAAGTTGGTGATTTGTGTAATCAAATCAAGGTTTTAGGTAAGTTCTTAAACCCTTTTTAATTAATCTTCTTTAGTTTTCTTGTATCAATTAATATGGTGGATCATTAGGGTTTTAAAAACTTCTATAATTAAGAATATATTAATCATGCTAGAGTGGTTAGGTTTTAAGTAGGATCATATTGGTGTAAATGGTTAGGGTTAGATCATGTTAATTTATGATTTAGGGTTTGGCAGATTTTAGGGTTGTGTTCAACTGAAGATATCTTAATGATAAAGACGTTTTTCTTTATGAATCTTATGTCCATTGATAAGTTCAGAGAGTCTAGTTTCCAAAACGTCTGGCCCCGAAAGGTTTTGAGGTCGGGAAGTTAGTCAAATAATTTTCGCAAGAAAAGTTGTCAAAACAGTAAATTCGGGTCAAATTTGGGTCTGATTTCGGGGAGTAAAAACCCTACTTAAAATTCAAATTAGGGTTAGAAAAAAATAAGAGGTCATATTTTAGGTGTCTATTAACTCCAGTTCGAAGGGCTAACTCTAAAACATTTTCTAAGTATTTTTAAGGACGTCAAACTTTTTGGTGTGCGTTCAGATCCGAATCTGTGTACTTTGTAATAATGAATTTTTATAAAATAGTTCCACTTAGTATTATTTCTTATAAAAACTCACAGTAGCTTATAACTCTTGGGAGATTCTAAGTAAGGAGAACAACATTTATTGTCTTTAGATATTTTATTGTGGTCATAAAGTGACTACAAAATTCAGCCAGAAACTGTAAAAGTGGAAGTTAATGAATAAGGTCATATAGGGTATGAAAATGATATGAAAGATGTATCTAGGATTTAACTAGTGTAAGGTTTTAGAAGTTTTTTTTTAATCCATCATATGATTGTTACATTGGCTTGGGCTTTTAGCCTAACCGAGTGTAACTTGTGTTTTTGTTGTGTTTAGATTGTGTGCAAGATTTTGTCAAGTAGCTGAGCATCAGGTGAGTTTCATAGTCCCATTTTACTATGTTTTATTGGGATGGAAATGATGCAAAGTATGTTTTGAAATGTTTTAATTACTGTGATTATGTGGTTTTAGTTGACACATGGACTTTTATGTAGCTATTATATGTTTGTGTGCTGCATGTCGTATGATATTGTATTGGTTTCGCCTACTTTATGGGTATGACATTGTATTGGTTTCGCCTACTTTGTGGGTATGTTGGTTTTGCCTACTTTGTGGTTATGTTGGTTTCGCCTACTTTGTGTGGGTATGTTATTGTGTGGATACGGTACCAAGAGTTTTGGATTCGGGGATAACATTCCTATCCATGATTTGTGAGATGAACTTGAGGTTTTGATCGGGGGACAACGTTTCAGTCCAATGTGATTGTTTTATACTAGTGCATGATTAGCATGTATAATAGTCAGCTTAATTGTCGTGCCATGTTTTTTTTATAATCACAGTAATTGATTTAAATCTTGTGTTGGTGTCGTAAAACCTATGACTCTCACCAACCATTGTGTTGACGTTTTTAAGCATCATTTTCAAGTGAACGTTAGGAAGGTGTTAAAGTTAATAAAAGTGGCTAGAGAGACCATTAGGCTGGCATTGGAAGTTCTCATTTGATTTTGTTTCATATTTGTTTGCATAAATTCTTGGATGTTATTAGTTTAATAGGTTTGCGAGACATTGTCTTTGTATTAATAAGACCCATTTTTCATTAATACAAGATGCAGTTCCTTGTTTTCGGTATTGTCATGACACATCGTGTCTTTTATATTTAGTTATGCATGTAGTGATTTTCTATTGTTGACACCATTGTGTTGTGATGATATCCATGAAGTTACGCCTCGTGATTCCGCCTTGGCGGGGTGTGACAAGTCGAGTATCAAGGATAAGATACTAG
>BQNB010160716.1:0-12395 GCA_026074375.1 Tanacetum coccineum
CTAAATGTGTAAGCAAACAGTCTTTCTTCAAGAAATACATATGTATAAGTATAACGGATTACACCTTTAACCAAGTTTCTTATGTCATATAGGTACGCAAATTTCATCAATCCACTGGCACCACTCAAAATACAAAGGCAACCTTTCAATACAAACGAAGAAGAACAAATGAGAAACCGCTACTCTCTGGAGCTACTCTTAAACGTCACTTCACAACATTACCAGGTACCACATCCTTTACACCATACACTAACATTAAAACCAACAATATTTCTAATACAAAGAAATAAAATCTAACATCAGGTAAAGTTCACAACCGAGGCAAGAATTCTTGAAGTGACTGCTGCCAATGGATGGTACTACAGAAAAGGGTTTTTGGCATTAAATAGTCGCGTACTTTCTCAAATGTGTCCATATAGTACGTGTACTAAAAAAATTGCCCATATGGTACCTCAACTTTCAATTTCGTGCTAATATGGTCACAAACTTTTTTTCCACGTGCTTTACCTGCAAACTGATAATGTGGTCTGCCAAGTCATCAAAAGTGTACGTATTCTACGTTTTCGTTCGATTTCTTATTTATTCGTCCGATTTCTTACGTTCTTTCGTTTTTTACGTTTGCGTCCGATTTCTAACGTTTTCGTCCCTTTTTTTACGTTTTCGTCCGATTTCTTACTTTTTCGTCCGTTTTTTACGTTTTCGTTTGTTTTTTACTGTTTGTTCGATTTCTTACGTTTTCGTCTATTTTTTACGTTTTCGTCTGTTTTTTACGTTTTTATCTTTTTTACGTCTTCGTCTGATTTCTTACGTTTTTTCCGTTTTTGTCCGATTTCTTACGTTTTCGTCCGTTTTTTACGTTTTCGTTCGTTTTTTACGGTTTCTCCGATTTCTTACGTTTTCGTCCGTTTTTTATGTTTTCGTTATTTTTTTTACGTTTTCGTTTGTTTTTTATATTTTCGTCTATTTTTTTACGTCTTCGTCCGATTTCGTTTTTGATCGTTACGAAAACGTAAGAAATTGGGCGAAAACGTAAAAAACGGACGGAAACGTAAAAAAAATGAACGAAAACGTAAAGTATAAAACCAGACGGAAACGTAAGAAAACATACGAGAACACGAAAACGAACGAAAACGTAAAAAAAATGGACGAAAACGTAAAAAACGGACGAAAACGTAAAAAAACAGACGAAAACGTAGGAAATCTGACGAAAAAGTAAAAAAACGAGAGAAAACGTAAAAAATGAACGAAAACGTAAAGTATAAAACCAGACGAAAACGTAAGAAATCGGACGAAAACGTAAAAAAAAACGTAGCATTTTTAGTACACGTACCATATGAGTACATTTGAGAAAGTAGATAACTATTTAATGTGTGTTTAATACAAACAAATACTTTATATTTTATTAATAAAATGCCACGTCAGCTTTTGGAACAAATTTAGCCGGTTTAACCGGTAGTCGGTAAAAAAGTGACCATATGGGCACGAAATTGAAAGTTGAGGTACCATATGGGCAATTTTTTTAGTACACGTACCATATGGGCACATTTGAGAAAGTACGCGACTATTTAATGCCAAAAACCCTTTTCTTTATGGCCCAAGTTTTGCTAATAATTAAGTAACCCATTTAAAAATTACTTGTGCATAGGGGTGTTGATCGGTTCGGTTATCGGGTTGTTCGGTTTGGTTAGTTCGGTTAAAAGATTTTTTTTGGGTCAACCCGAATACCGAACCGAACCGAACCGAAAACCGAATTTGAATTCGGTTCGGTTCTCGGGTTGACCCGAATAAACCGAATAACCCGAATTTCACTATTTATTTTTAAAAAATTAATAATTTTATAAATATTTTTAGTAAAAAAAATATTTAAAAAGTGTTTTTATTAGGATAAAATTTTAATTTTATTTATATATATATAAATATATAAAAAATATTTTAAGCATAAAAAGTGTTCGGTTTGGTTTTGGCATATTCGGTTCGGTTATTAGTTCGGCTAGGTTGTTTTTGGTTTGTTTCGGTTTTCGGTTTGCTCGGTTTTTTTCGGTTTTTCTTACTCGTGCATGGGTCCATTTTTATGTTTTACCCATTTGAGTAACATTTATGTTTACCCATTTTTATGTTATATTGGTAGTCCATCCATATTTTTATAAAACCCAACCGATTAATATTACTATTTTGCATAGGGGTGTTTATCGGTTCGGTTATCGGGTTATTCAGTTAACGGGGGAATTCGGGTTATTTATTGTTCGGTTATTCGGGTTATTATATAGATATATATATATATATATTAATATATATAATAAATATATATTATATATATATATATATAATATATATATTATATAGGTGAGGATTCTTTCAGAACCAAATAAATGTACAGAACTGCGAGAAAAACCAACATTCAACCAATTAGATTTTTTTAAATATTTATATTTCTAATTTTAATTCAAAATGAGTAGTATAAGTAAAATTACATTTTTAAATAATTATTTGAATTTTTTTAATATAACAACATTTTTTTTTCAGTTCCCTAAATTTTAGTTTTTTTTCTTAGTGTGTTTTGGTGTTTTTTCAAATAATTATAAATATACATGGTGTTTTTAGTGTTCAATTACTTAAGTGTTTGCTCAAAAATATTTACCAACAAGACGTGAATACATATCGAACTAATTTTACATGTTTGTATACAATTTCAGAAAGAAACACATAATATAGCAATGAAAATCCATGTATATACAACCAAATACAAATTTCTAAAAGTGCAGAATATGTTTTCGTATATGCACATGTATTTTCCCTCATTGGAAACTCTCGATTTCTTTTTATGCATATGTGCATTTGAGTTCATCCATATGCCCTTATATATATGTACTCGTTCATGTGCGCTTGTATCTACGTCTGAACTTGTATCTATTACCTTAAATCTTATCACAAGTATCCTTTCTGCGGAGATAGTATGTACGAAAACACATGTGGCAACACTTTCAATATTGTTTCATCAACTCGTACCTGGAACCACAAACAAGTTAATAAAACGACTTATTTAATCATAATAACTAATAAAACACATATGCACAATCCTTTCATAACAACTGAAATAAACAAAAAGAACAAGTTCATGAACCAGCAATAAAATATATATACCCTTTTTTCATTGATTTTATATTAGACTTGAAACATATATGAACATCCCTTGGAACACATAACAACAATTATAACACATATGTATTCTTATATTTTATTACTCTTCGTAACAATTAACAAAACATATATGCGTTATCTAAACATGTGTTATATAAACTACTAACGCATAAACTAAATAATAACGCATGACAATTCATAGGAAAGGCTTTTGCAACTTCAAAGATTTACACAAAGCTGTAACATAACATATGTGCACTAAATAATAACGCATCGAAAAAACCATATGTAAACCATTATAATTTCGAAAACCACACCATATAAAACAATGAGCAACATTTATACAAACTTATATGGAAATCCTCTTTGAAGATTTTGCCACATACATCCTTCTACTAGACAATTAATATAAAACGTTTGAGACTTTCAAATATTAAACAAATATAAAAAAGAGTGAAAAAGATTCTCTCAAGATGAGGTCAAGACATGATTTGTCATGTTAATGTTTTTTGTGAGGGAAATAAATAAGTATTGGCCCCTTGATTTTCATTAAAAGAAAAAGTTGTATACATTAACTAATTGTGATTGGTGAACATTGATGTAATCATGTTTGACATCAACTAGAGAGGATTCTAATCCTAAAAAAATTTTGCAAAGATAATCAAAAAACCAAATGTAAAAAGATCCCCATAAGCTAATTATTTAATACAAATCATAACAACAATGAGTAGCCACAATTACATGGTTCATCACATTGAACTTAATAATACTAAATAACTACTGTAATATTGAAACCTTTCTTTTAATCATAAAGACGAAAACCGTTTTTCTATATCAAATGTTTAAGAGATCTCAAAACATTGATATGAAAAAACACATCAGTTGACTTTTAACAAATCTTGAAACATGGTGTCTAACCATTATTTAAAATGGATAGAATCGATAAATTAGAAGGTTAACCGAGACAGAGAAGGCTAGTGAGCGACAACGTAATATATACAAGAAAACATGCCAATACTCATACTTACATTTGTGCATTATGACTACAAATGGATAAAGGATCATAAAAAAAGGAAGAACGAACAACTTTGATTAATAATTAATCTCTATTTTCTTCATTGATCCTACACAGAACTCGATGCAAATGAAGAAACATCGAAATCATCATCATCGAACTTCAATGTACAAGAAAGAAAAATGAAGAGATGGGGAGGCAGTTTTTGTTTGTAGAGGAAAAATAGATCTGACATAATTAATAACCTAATACATATGGTGATTATCTTTAGTGGAAATTCCATAAGTACCCCTCAACCTCTTGTAATATATCACCTAAAACATACAAAATTTAACAGAATGCCATATTTAAATCTAAAACATAGATTATTTTGATCTAAGGCTAAAACATTTATCGCAATTCAGAAGCATT
Source organism: Tanacetum coccineum (assembly GCA_026074375.1). Classification (NCBI taxonomy): domain Eukaryota; kingdom Viridiplantae; phylum Streptophyta; class Magnoliopsida; order Asterales; family Asteraceae; genus Tanacetum; species Tanacetum coccineum. The sequence goes on from BQNB010160716.1 coordinate 4,565, forward strand.
TATTGGTTCTGAAAAGAACCTTACACTAATATAAATAAATATATATATATAAAATATATTGAATTTTTAATTTTATGTTAATTGCCAAAATCCTACGCGAATCGAACACCGAATACTTAATTCAATTCGGTTTAATTTTAGCAAATTCGGTTCGATTACAATTTTTATAGTTTATTTAGGATTATAAAAAAACTCCTTTCACAAATAACTTCTCAAAAAGTTTCAAACTTAACATTTATTAAAATAAAAAAGTTTCAAACTTATTAAAATCCTTTCAAACTTCACATTAAAAAATACTTAACAAAATACTTAAGCTCTAAAACATATTAAAATCCTTTCAAACTTATTAAAATCACACACTGTTCCATTTCACTTCCCTCTAAAACATCACACACACGTACTGTTCCATTTCACTTCCATCACCATCGTCCGCCTGCCGTTCGCCGCCGCCGTTGCCGTCAACCACATCGCCACCTTGTGTGTTTAAGCTCATCAAGGTTTAATTTTCCCCAATTTTTAATATATTTTGTTGCCCTAATTTTGTTCGATTTTATAACTAATATGAGTGTTTGGATGATGATTTTGACCTAATTTTTACTCGTTTATTCTTGTTATTGTTACTGTGTGTTAGGTTATGAATGTCTTAACTTCGATTATTTTGACCTAATTTTTACTCGTTAAGTATGTTATAATGAATTTTTGCTTATAATGAATGCTTATAATTGAATTGATTTGTTATTTTGGCCAAAACACATATCGCCGAGATGTGTTTGGCGTGCCAACATAGTGTCCTAGTTTGAAATATGTGGACCACATGACTAAGAAAGTTCCCAAGACGATTTCTACTAGGCATATGATGTGAGGTTTGTGGACACTATGTTGAAATGTTATTGTACTTTAAAATGGATTTCCTGTAGCCCTTCCTTTATGACCAGTTTTGCATTGGTGTTTTAATACTAAGTTCACGGGTTTTTGACCCTTTTAAGCCTTTTCCATATGATCTTAAACCGAATTTATGAACTATAGAATAAAAAGAAAAACTTGATCATTATGTAAACACATCATTTTATGTTTTCATAGTAACATACTATTTCATACAAGTTTATGGTTTTAGATAGTGTTTATCATAATTTTGGTTTAGACCTGCTTGGTGCAAGTTTAAGGTTCAGATAGTGATCATCATAATTTCAGTTCTATAGAGGTGACCATAAAAACTTTGTGCATCACCAATATAAGTCTAATGTAAATCACATTTTCAGTTCTATAAAGGACATTTTTAAGTACAAGTAAGATAATCTTTATATTCACAAAAATACTTTACCTTAAGTTGTGCCCGAAATCAAAGCCGAAAAATATGGGATCCTAAACACTTAAGTTGGCCTGGTTGGGCCGATATTTAGGCTGTAAAGTGAATCAACCTGCAGGGTATGGGGAGATTTAAATGATGTGAGCCCAGGTAAAGTGTGGGTTACAGAAACTTTGAAAATGACTAAGCACAATGGTTGGGCCTTACTTTAACCAAATTTAATATTATACTCACTTTTAAATACTTAATGTTATGTCACTTAATTGAATTCGAGTTGTGATAGAAATGTGTTTCTGCAATTTAGCTATTATGCTTATGTAGGTGATGCAATTTAGTTACTATGCTGATGTTGATAAGACCTGTTGAGTAAATGATAGGGACAGATATAAAAATGCCTTGCTGCTAGGCTAGTTAGTTCTTGGTTTAATTTATGTCTGATTGTTTATGAATACATCAGATTTAGTAGAGGTTTGTGGGATTCCTGTAGTAAAAGTTGATAAAGTATGAATTGAACAACAACGCGAGCTGATAATGTCTTTGCTTCTTTGATGTGTGCTTAATTACTTGTTTGCATTCTTCTTTGGTATAGCTTAATTACTTGTAGATAATTTTACCATCACTAGTTTATGTGAGCTTGTTCAGTACATTGAGTTTAGTTATGGCGGCGAGGGGTGATAGAGGATGGATGTACAAAAGAAGAAATAGCGAGGGCCGTCTTTGTTCTTATTACCAATCAAAAGTTATGTTTTATGGTCCTTGGGCGACATAGAGAGAGGTTGACCAAGAAAGTAGAGACTACATGTTTGTGGAATTTCAGGTTTTTACTTAAATTGTTTTTACTTGCTATAACCCATTCTGATATGACCATGTTACTTAAAAGATGGTTAGAGAGAAGAAACACCTTGGTATACTTGTGCCTTTTTTGTGCAAGTAATAGAGCCCCAATAACAGTTGTTTTTATATTTGTTAATTTGACAAATGATGCATATACAGTATCTATATCTGTGGCACCCGTCTGAAAATGCAGCTGTTTAAGCTGTGTGTTAAGGCTTGGGGATAAGAGGTGATGTCGAGTGGTATTCAGATTTATTGGGGCATGTCGAAGGTTGCTGTGCTCATAGGCACAATGGACAACATCACAGTGGAAACCGATTTATCGTTCTTAAGCCTATTACCCCAAGGTGGAATAGATCAAGCACATTGGGGAACTGATAACATGATTATGATTGATAGGCTGTGGATAATCAAGGATGGAAAAAAAAAGTTCAAATGTGCTTCGACAAAACAGATTAATCCTGAAGTAGATGGTGATATTACCGCGTTTTTTAAGGTTGTCAAAACATACAGCCGGAATCGCCATCTTCAACCCAACTGTTCCAAATGGTAAATTTTATGTTAGTTAATATACCTTTAAATTTTATACATTAATAAACTTCTAACTAATGAATTTTTTTAACGGAAAAAGAAAAAAAGCGGCATGTTCGCTTATTAGAAGCTTACCATCGTACTCATACAAGCATAAATGTGTCGAGTGAGGCGTCAGGGAGCGGAATGGATGAAGCATCAGAGGGCAAAACGCGAGAGTACGTTACAACTAGCTCAAAAAGAGTGGCGGTAATTATTTTTTATCTCACGTGTATTCAATTGATGTACTTAATCAGTGAATTATATTTATCAACATTTTGTATTAATCGTAGGATGCCGTTGAGGCTGCTATTGTGGATAAACTCGGACCAGACGCTAGTGAGCATCCATCCAATGACTTTGATCTATGGGGAGAGGCCTTACTTAGGGAGCGGAGGAAAAATGGGCTGAGGGAGGACGGGAAAAAAGGAAGGAAGGGCGGAAAAAAAAAACAATAGGAAATTAGTTGGTTTGGGTACAAGAGGGGATCAGAGGGTCATGGTGACTCGTACATGAGCAACATCAAGTTTCAGTTCCACATCTAATGAACAGGTTTGCTTAGTTACTAATTTCACCAACATATTTTATGCCAAATTGAGGTTTTAGTGTTTTTGGCATTGTCTCTCTTAACTAATCTGACATGTCTGCTTATTCATTAAAAGATTATATCCAGAAATGACCAAATAGGGGGATCAACTCGTTCCTACCCGTTTTAACCCATATAATATTTTTAGTTGGTTTGGCCCAAACCGTTTTGATCCTTTGTCCCCAACATGTTGAGAGTAGTAACTGGATATAAGCATTGCAGGATGGACTCCTATTTGTTTTATAAATAATTTATGTACTTCCTTACCAGTGCTGATTAAAATAGGTGTTATGACCTGCACTTTTATTGTTCCTTGATACCTCTTTTTCTGCCATTTTTTCGCTTTTGCCATGAGCCCATGTGATCCTGTTAGTCTAATGCAGTATGGATATTGAAAAGAAATACAAGGCACCATTGCCGCTTGTGACTTGAGCAAAACCATAATAGATAACCATAAACATATATTTTCCTAATGCCTCCTGCTTTACATCTTATTCAGTACTAGTCAAAATGGATTATAAAACGCCTTTGATCACAGGATAGTTTTTCTCGACGGATAATGGCAACGGCTTTACCCATAACAGAAACTTGAACTCAACTCGCCATATGTCACAAGTGACATTTTTCATAAAGAAATAATAGCAACATGACTGATAGATCAGTAAACAAGCTTGTAGAGCCCATCAATCTGGCAGGTTTATCTCTATTGTATTACGCAGTATTAGGGCCTTCATCTCAATTCTTTGATTATGCATTTTCTCAGGTATCTATGTGAACATTCAATTCTTTGGGTATATATGTGAACATTCAATCTCCTTGTCATACTAGTTATCTTTTAGGTTGACTTTTTAGTTACTTCGTAAGTGCCTAGTGAAGTGCTTGAAATTTTTATAAAAACTGTAATAATCACACAATTCATACACTTGCAGCCAATGTGATCTCCGAGTTATATTTAAAACTTACAGTTATTTCATTTTAGTTTTGGCCCCTTTTGCCGAGGGCTGTAAACATGGTGTTTGGATAGATATAACATTACGACGTGTAGTATGCATTTGGTTAGATGCGGAAAGATAATGTGGATGATCATTAGATAGATATAACATTACGACGTGTAGTATGCATTTGGTTGTGAGTAAGAAAGCATTAAAATGACACTGGTCACCTTTGCTTCAGAATCCTTTATAAACTATAAACTGATAACGGGTCAGTATGGGTTTAGGTGAATATGGTAGATTCTAGGCCAGGTTTGTACCAATTGGTCTGGGGTAAACGAGGTGCTTCCCCTTTGGTCTTATTTTCTTATTTTAAAAACAGGGAGATGGAGATATGTTTTAAGCTCTTCTAATAGGACTTGATACATTGTAGGTACAAACTTTGGAAGAGATAATAAGAAGACTGCAAGAGGAGAACACACAAATAAGATCACAGAACCAAAGAGAGATGCAAATTGAGATACAACGACAAGTGGAGCATCAAGTACTAGAGCACATGCGACAACGAGAATTAGAGGCGAATGCTCGTGAACAAGCTCGAGAGAGAAAATGGCAACAAAGAATGAATGACATTAACTCGGTCTTAAGAAAGTTTACAGATTCCCGTCCCCCTCAGTTGGATAACGTCATGCCATTTGAATACTTGGATTAAAAACTCTAGTTTCATCATGAATGTTTTATTTGAATGGTGTAATTCGCATATCTATTCGACTATAACTTTGTGATTTGAATGTTAAATGGACTTGTTTATCATCGAATTGTCATTTCTGGTTATTGGTTTATTTTAGATGCAGGCTTAAATAAATGTTTAATCTTGTGATTTGAATGTTAAACTCTAGGCTGTTTCCAACAGAAATGTGGCTGATTAGTGACCACAATTACCGACAGATTTCTGGCAAATTTATTTACCGAAAGATTTCTGACAAATTTTACCAACGGAATTCTGACCCAATTTTTTGTCACTGTTTCCAACTGAATTCCGACAGATACCAGTTACCGACCATGAATTCACCGACAAACTGTTTTCGTCGCAAATTGGTCGGAAACAGCCTATACCGACAGATTTCCGACGGAAATGTCTGTCGCTATAGGCCTGTTATGTTGTAGTGATTTGTATATGTAATGAAGATATACAATAGGTAAATCTTTGTTTGACCAAAACATATTGTATGCACGAAACATAATACTTTGTGTTTTTTAGTTTTTTATGTTTTATAAATATAGACGCTTTTGATAACTCAACTTGATGCTTTTAAATTCGATTGTGATGCTAAAATTTTACATGTATTAACACAAAGTATGACCATGAATCGTAAGTATAGATGACACAGTCATGCAACTATAATCATAATAAAACATATACAATATCAACTGCATACCCAACAGTAAAAATATTAGTCTTCAAAATTGAGATTAATAGTTCGAATATAATATAGAACAAAATTAATAAAACAGAACTTATAACATAACTTATAAAACAGAAAAAAAATATACCCGTATTTTAAAAAACATAATGTCTAAACCTCGTGCATGCGCGACGATTACAACCGGTATATAAGGAAAGATATCTTTATATCATAAAGATTCTTTGTATCCTTTCACTATGAACATACATCTAGTAGTAAAAAAATATAGAAAACATGGACCTTTTTTGTTCTGTTTTTTAATAGGAGCAAACGAATAAACTTCGTACAAAAACACAAATTCATTCAAAGCTCCAACACGACTCAATCGCCATTAATTGTTAGATTCTTCACATCCAAAGCCTCATTGATTCACAAACTATTAATTACACCTGATTTTTCACACACACAATACCACAAACGTAAATGTATCTGTTTTATATAGATTGGGGGATTTATATTTTTTCTTCTTAGGGTTTCACAATCAGTGAATTGCAATGGCCTTGTTACGTAAACTAATGTACAAGAAGACTCCCGATCATCTTGTCTGGGTCTTTGAAAGAATTTACGGTAATTACTATTTCATAATAGGATTATTTAAAACCCCTAGAATCTATGATAATTCTTCTTTCTATCATTACTTCACATGTATATAGGGGATATCTTATATTGCGTTATTAGATGCTATGACAAATTTTAATTATGCTTAATTAGTTTTCGAATTAGTATGCGCTCATGAATTTGTAATAGCTAAGCAATTCTTGAACTTATATAGAAAGTTATAATAGAAATGATTCCGTATTCTTATTAAGATGTTGAAGAACATTTCTTACTCACTAGGGTCCTAACTTTTAGTTTCTCTCTTTCCTTTTTCTTGTTTGTGGAAATGTAGATTATAATTTGTATATATATAAAAATATATTCTATGTACACAACTCAATGTTTTAAATGTATTTATGATTTCTTAGTAATTGTGGACAAATTCATGATTATGAGTTGTTTCTGATTAATATATGGTAACATGCCAATTTGGTGTATAGTCTTTGACAGCTGTTTCAATGGAGCTTCGGAACAAGAAGATTATAAAGCTTATGTGGGCGACACAATAAGTCAGTTTAGAGAAACTTACCCTGATCATGAATTCATGATTCTTAACTTCCGGGAGGGTAAAAATGAAAGCAAGATTACCTCGTCTATGTTGGAATCTGATTTGAAGCATTTGAATATAGTGGACTATCCTCAGGACTATGAAGGTTGCCCATTGCTCTCAATGGAAGTGATCAACCGTTTCTTAGTATCATGTGAAAAGTGGCTCTCAGCTTCACAAGAAAATATTCTTCTAATGCACTCTGACTTTGGTGGTTGGCCTGTTATGGCTTTCATGGTGGCTGCTCTCTCGCTTTACACAAAAAGTTACATTGTTAAAACCAGGGCCTTAGAGATGGTTCATAAGCAGGCTCCTGTTAATTTGTTACCCAATATGCTACAGATGAATCCAATACCTTCTCATTTGAGATACTTAGAATATGTGTCACGGAAAAATGCTTATACAAAATGGCCTCCGGCAGAGAAGGAACTCACATTGGATTGTGTGATAATGAGAATGATCCCCGATTTTGATGGAAAAGGTGGTTGCAGTCCTGTATTCAGGATCTATGGACGTGATCCTTTGCTACAAGTTGATATATCCCCTAAACTTTTATTCTCAACTCCACGAAGACGTAAGAATGTCCGATACTATAATCAGGCAAGATGTCCTATCTTCATCTTTTTTATGTTCTCATAGTCACATTTCCTTTCTTAATTGTTTAATAGTCTCAATCCTTTTTGTTTAGTATATATAGGAAACATGAATATGTGCATGTTGTGTATCCAAGCTTGGATGTAGAACCACAAATACTAATTACTTATGATGTCCTCTTTGGTTCCTAAAATCTCTTCACAAAATGTGATATCTTCTTCCTCTTGGTATTCAAGCTGCTCATTGTTTTATAGAAATAACGATCTAATTGTTGTTTATATTTGCGAAGAATCAACTTATATGGACTTGATTTAACAAACAATAATTTTATTGATGTTCGAATCGGCCACTAACACAATTTTAATGGGATTGATTTATAAATGTAAGTCTTTGTGTTAT
>BQNB010160717.1:0-14768 GCA_026074375.1 Tanacetum coccineum
AAGTTTGGTCCCTGAAAATGTGTATAACTTTTGCATTCATAGTCCTTGTTCTTTGCAAATTTGGTCCTTGGAGTTTTATAACGGTTTGCACTGTTAGTCCTTAAAGGACTAACGGTGTAAGGGATAAAAGGGTTATAGGTTAACGGGTGTTTAAGTGGTTTAATGGGTTATGGTGGGCTTGTTGTTTGGGTCGGGTACAAATAAAAAGTTTTTTGGGTTTTTAACAAAGTTAAGTCTTATAAGACTTTCAAATAAAAGCTTAATGGGCTGTCCCGGCCCATTAAATGTGTACGGGTTGACCCATTAACTTTTTCTTCGGTTTCGGCTTCGTCTTTGACTTTGACTTTCGTCAGGGTTAACTTTGACTTTTTGACTTTTGGCTCTGATTTTGACTTCTCTTCACGCTCTTTCCGTTCTCGTGCTCGGTTTTGTCGTTTTTGGCTTGATTTTTCGTCTTTTTCTTGGATATCCGTTTCCTGCACAATATAAGTGAAAACATACAAATACAATGTATTTTTGGTACGTTTTTTGTCATTTAAGTCCTATTTTAAAGATCAGAGGTATGTGTATTTAGGCACCTACCAAAATCCCCCATACTAAACTATTGCATGTCCTCACGCAATGCTATAAGTAAGCACTTAAGAAAACTAAGAACCTCGATCCCCCTCGACTAATTACCTCAAAAAGTAGCTAAGTGTTCATCGAGGGAAATTAAAGAATCAATAGCTTCGAAAAGCCCCGTTTTTACCATTCCTAAAGATATACACTTATTCCTACTAATTTTTGTATTTTTCCTTTTTTTTAGGCAACTAACTTATTTTGACTTTCGTTATTTTCATAACCGTTAGGGATCATAGAACAAGATGCATTTCGATCCGAAAATGCCCAAAAAGGATAAATTCATCGTTCCTGACTTTTCACTTATTTCAAACCAAGCTTAAAACGAAATCACCTTTAAATATAAGTTAAGATGCTAACACTACTCATATTTGCAACTTGTGAACTTTTCACTCCCGACAATTATTATATATTAGGTGAATGTGCCATTTCGAATTTTAACCATGGATCAATGTTTTGCAAAATTTTATGCTTCACGTTCCACCCGAGAATAATGAGTTTGAAGGCGAGATCATCCCATGTAGCGACTTTCGTCTCGGCACATCCCAACCTTGCGGCTAAGTGACCAGGCTTTTGACACCCCACAAAGACTAGTATCGGGACTCACGGACCTTTGGTTTCAAAAACTCTTAGGCTTTCTGTATATACATAGGATTATTAGAAAACTTAAATGAATAGTTTAGTTCAAAAGCATATTTTAATTTATCAAAAAGAGATTTTTCTACATTTATTAATTTCACACTTAATATTAACATATCATGATTGCAATTGTAACCTCGACCTTTTGAAGGCTGCAACCATCGGATTGCGAGCCGGCAGATGCCAGCAAACTTTTATCAGTCTCGGATTATATTTTAATATGGGCTTTTTTAGCAGGCAGCAACATCGGTGTGTGCCCGGCAAGATGCAGCAAACTTTTATCAGCCCACAGTTTATAATTATTATTCATTCATTTTTTTACTTTATTTCACGATATAGAGAAGACTTCTTTTTGGAAAATTTAAGTATAAATTTGAACTAAGACTAAAATTATTGCTATCGACTACATCTCAAAAATTGTTGATTTAAGTTTAATTTCCAAAAATAGCACGTATTATTAGTCCGGTTAGGAGCTTATGGGAGAAAAAGCCACAAATTACATACATGAGCTCTTAAGATTTCCAAATAATCCTTGTTTAGCATCCAACTCATACTTAACTCTATCATTTTTCGTTCTTCGCGAAGATCCGCGAATGCTTAGTCTAAAAGTTAAGGAACAAGCTAGAGCTCAACACGCTCGATCGAGTCAAAATTTATTCTTATTCTACCCAGCAGGAAAGTCAAAATTGTGACAAAACACTTATTTTATTTTTGAAAATTTTTAAATTTTTTCATTTTTTTGGTATTTTGGTGGTAAAAACGGGATTACGTGAAAACAATGGCTGCAGGCACAATCAAATCGAAGATCCCCCCATACTAGAACTAAACATTGTCCTTAATGTTTTAAGAAGGGTCTCTACGTAAATCCTAAGCCGTTTATTAAGTATGCTTAAAGATAAACGTTAGTCGATAAGATTTGGATATTGGATTCCCAAATGAAGCTGAGGATGTGAAGCTCGAGTGATCGAAGGACAAAACCGCGAGCACGAGAGGCTTCAAAAATCCGGGCAATCCTGGACATACACAACAAAAACCACAGAACACGAGAAAGGTAGAGGCGAGCCTCATCACAACACAAAACACTTATTCATTACTACTACTAGGATAAGCATGGGTTGCCACCTACGAAGCGCTTGTTTAAGGTCACTTAGCTTGACCCGATCCCCCATACTTGAGCTTGTCAAGGGGGATAGAAATGGGGATGACGAACACCCAGATTAGGAGTGTTGTCTCCATGAATCAATATCGGGCTTTTATGATGAGAAAGCTTGGAAGCTTTAAAGCCCCAATGTGATGAAGAAGGAGGAGATTTCTCCTCTGAAGCAAGAATACCAGTATTGACAACTTTGTTCTCATTTTCAGATGAAAATGGAAGCAAAGTGTCAATCACTGGTATAGGAGGATCACGGATGAATGAGAAAGAAAATTCATCCGGTGATAGAAATATCATGGATTGGACTCCAATGAATATCCCTGGATCGAAAATCTTATTTCTAGTTTCGAAAGGAAAAGAAACTACAAGTTCGGATCCGAGGGAATCACTAGAAAGAGTGAAATCCGAATCCAGATGAAGGGTAGGATGGGTGGGCAAAACATTAGGCACATGAACTCTTGGCTCTCTTGTCGGATTATCAAAAATATCCTCCACCACATCCATCGAGAAATTGCCCTGATCGGGCTCATTCTTAAAGTAGAAACAATCATACTCCGGTGAAGATATGATGTGAGCTAGTTCACCAGCGAACTCCTCATGATAACAGTCACTCCTATCAGCAGGAGGACACGGATTGATCGAAAGATCAAAGATAAACGATTCATATTGAGAAAAATCAGCATGAGTAGTGGTACTGCCACTACTCTATTCTTCAACATGATCGTCATCGAGATAGAAAGCTTCATAATCTGGAAGAGATAAATCTGAATAAGAAGTGGGACTGCCACTACTAATCTCTTCCAGATTAAAGCAAAAAGTTTTAGTTTCGGGTAAAGAATTATCAACAGTGTTAGTCTCCTCTAAAAAAAGTTAGGAGATGTGGAGGAAGACTTGGTCATAACATCGGAAGATGGAGTGGGATTATCTTTTAATGCTTCGATGTTAGCAATAAGAACATTGACATTCAACAATTTTTCACGAAGGATATCGCCTTTAATTGTTAGAAGAATATCAGTATCAATCCCTCCAACTTACGGGATAACAATCTCCACCACCTCTAAGCTGACAAGCTCAGAATCAGGAGGTGATGCATCGACATAATCGATATCCTCACCATAGGGAGAATCATCATCACTCGAACTAGAATCATCGTTAGAATTGACGACAATTTCAGAGTGTTCTTTGAAAGCTTCAAGAGGGGTAGGATTATCACAAAGAGGCACATTTTGTCAGGAATACCCTCGGACTCACTTGGGATTGGGACAAGCTCCTCAACAATAGACTTTATTACTTCATCCGATTTCGTTGCTGAAATAGTGTCAAGATGCTCATCCTCCATTATGAGAGAGTCAACAGGCTCATCGGTTAATAAAACGGGTGTGACTGCAACACACGGAGGAAGTCCAGAAATAATAATATCTTTCAAGGGAATAGAACTTTCCTCGTCATCGTCATCATCGTAGCAAATGAGAATCTTCCAATATCGATCTTTAGCCGCTTGATCTTCCGCAATTCGCTTTTCTTCTTCCTTCTTTTGCATATATTGACCAACCATATCACATATGGATGTCATTTGCTCCATAAGCTTATTTTGAGAATTGAGAAGCTCATTTTGAGAATTAAGAAGCTCATTTTGAGCATTGAAGATTGGATGATTGATGGTATATTGAGGGGGTTGAAATTGGTCAAAACCAAAAGAATTAGGATCATAGCAAGAATTTTGCTCATGATAATAGTCTTCATTCATTGTTTGACATTGGTAAGTTTCATGAGGTCCCCCGTAATTTTCACAACAAGGATATTGCTGTTGAAATTTTTGAAAATTTTGCGGAGGGTGATTTGCAAAACTTGGAGAATCGTTAGAAGAGTACGGAGTTGAAAAAGTGATTAGTGTCCCGTTTCCAACAGTACAATAAAAACAAACTCCATTATATTCATTACAACAACATTGTTGGCACGTACCAAAAAGACATTGTTGTTGCAAACTTTGCAAATTTTGTAGGATCTCATTAAGGTTTTGATTGTAGCATGGTTCTGGATTAGAGATTATCGGAATTTGCGGTGGACAATTGTAACCATAATGAGCACCTTTCCCTCAAGACTGACAAGTACATCGTTGACAAAAGATATCGTCTAACGAATCACCACACTCGTAACAATAATTATGGTCAATATGTGGAGGAATTTGCGAGGAATTTTTACCGGGGTCCTGTTTGACAACGAATGGCTCGTGGGGTGCACTAACAACGTTAGTATCGTCGTTGGATGACTCAAAAGTGTTTCAAATTTCGTTTTCATCATCAATTGTAAACCAACCTTCATTCAAACACTTTCGCACAAAAGCACAAGGTCGACAATATAGACCATCAACCGGGTCTCCACAATTGGGAAAATTAAGGAGTCGTTGAGACGAGTCGGGTGTTTTATTAGGATCAATCGGATTAGGATCACGAACAATCTTGTCAACGGAACTTACATTTGAACAACAATAGTCTGTAGTGTACAAAGCTCCACAAGACGAGCATTCTTTAATCGTGTAAAGGGGATTTAAACGATAGTCGAATGACGCCATAAGAATTAAACAATTTAGAGGGATAAGAAGAAGAATTAAATGGCAAAGAGGTTAAAGGAGATTATTTTTTTGGTTTTTCGAGTTTTTTTAAAACAACATATTTTATAGGACAAAATGAGATTGAATAACTTAAACCGATAATCAACTTGCTTCAACGGAGCTCTCGCTAAAATAAAAACGCACAAAGGAGTGGAAAAGCCGAACTATTAAAACCTTCTCGCTTTCAGGTCGTAGTGATTCCTCAACAACCCTCCTTATACCCTCTTTTAGTATTGTTTATCAATCAAGGTAGTGAGCCGTACCTCGCAAGTGACACAAAGCAAGTTTTTAAATTTTTTGATTTGGAACTTATTATGATAATAGCATCAGTTGAAAGTCATTATATTATATGACTTTATTTGTTTTTATGACAATTTTTTAATATTTTGGTTTTCTTGTTTAATATAATAAAATGGAAATGAAATAATATTTTTGTATTTATATTGTTATAATAAGAATAATAACTCCACAAGGAAGGGTTCTTTGATTTTCAAAGGCACAACAAACTTCAACTCGATAATCGTCTCACGGCCACCCCGGCAGCGGCGCCAAAAATTGATTGTAGCAATTTATACTATATATATAATATAATATAGGTGAAAATAAACAAATCGGCTTAAAATCCCAAAAAAGCAATAAGTTTAAATTCACAAATAAAAATATATATATCCGAAGTATCGGTTTCTCGCTTCGTTATCCACAAAGTTTAAAACCGCACCCGGGTCGTTATGTCCTAAACGAGGCCAATGCGAATTGAAAATCGCAGAATCGTTTTTTTGAACAAGCTTGAATGATCAGAGATTTTGATTTGTATCTATTTCTACAAATAAAAATGCAAAAAACAAGTAAAGAACCACCACCTAAAACGAAAGCAATTTAATTAAAACCTAAAACGGAACGAAAAACGCAACTTAAAAAACCTAAATTATCGAATTTTAATCCTAAAATGATTTTTTAACTTTTAATTAACCCTAAGTGACTAAAAAGTAAGAACAAAGAAAACTAGACCAAAAACGAAAGTATATTAAACCCTTAAAAAAAAACACGAAAAACTAAAACGGATTCACTCCGTTCTTAAAAAATCAAAATCTAAATTTAACCCTAAGCGAAAGTAAATCTATTTTCCTAAGTCCTACATGATAAAAGAAAATTTTGAAATCAAAAAGTAATTTTCTTGACTTTTATTTATTATTATGAATTAAAAACTGTTTTTAATGAAATTAAATCATTAAAAAAATACAAACTAATTGAAAACAATATTAAGAATATTGTATTAAAAAATTATTAATTAATTATGGGCTAAAAAAATTAAAAAAATACCTTTGCATTTGTGATTCTAGGAAAAATAAGAAGAGGTTGCCAGCTTATTGGAATAAGCTAGGAAAAAGCCCTAAAGGGCTGAAAGCTTATTGGGACAAAATTACTATAAAGAATAAATAGTGAAGCACATAACCAGATGGCCCTACTGGTGTCAATGGTTAGTGCGTGTGTATTGTGGGACGACTATGTGTAAAGGGGGAGGTTCATAGGTTCGACCCACATGCCTCTATCTAAGTTTTTTTCTTTTTTTTTTTAATTTTTATGGGTTTTTGGAAATACTTGTTTTAAAAAGTTATTTTTAATTTTTTAAAAAAGCAATTTTTTTTATAAGACTCAAAATAACTGGCAAAAAGCCAACAAAAAGCTGACAGAATTGGTTTTGAAAAACTAAGTATGAAAAGGGCTTAAATTTTGGCTTATTAAAACTTAAAAAGAAAAATAAGCTGAAACATATAATAAGCTACTCCTAAGAAGCAATTGTGAACAATAAGCATAGATGAATAAACAGATAAGCACTTAAAAGCAATAAGCACTTATGCACTTTGAAAAACAAAAAGGGAGGCTAAACTTAAGCTTTTTAAGCAATCCAATAACTAACAAAAAGGCAATAAGCTAGAATAAAGCACTAACTACAAAAAATAAGAGACATAAACCCAAACAATAAGAGTTGATACTAATAAGCAAGGGTGAGCAAAAATAAAGCAAATTAAAAAAAAACTGATAAGTCACAGAAAAGCAATAAGTAAATGGGCTAACTTTTTAAGCCAAACAGCCCTAAGTGGGAACCTTTGGGCTTATTTTTAAGCCCCTTAAAGGATCCTTGTGGCTTAGCAGCTTATAGCTTTGAAAAACTTAGCCTATAAGCTGCAAGAATCAACAATCAAAATTGGGTTTGAAACACATATAAGCTAAGACAAGACCTTATGAAAGAGGCTGATCACAAAGATTTAACTTTTTTGGTTTTCTTTTCAAAAGACAAAGTGGCTTTATGCAGTCTTACTTTAAGCAAGCAAAAAGAGGCTGAATTGCAAAATAAGTTGAAATAGATACAATTTATACTACAAACAAGTTGTGCAAGAACTTTCAGATCTTAAAACAGATTTTAACTTGACTAATTTTCAGATTGAAAAATAAACTTTTCATGACTTAAAATTGACTTTGACAGATATGACTTAAAACAAAAAGGACAATGTACACTTAAACTTCTTATATCCTACTGCATCAGACTCAACATGAGTAAGATCAAAAACCTTTAAACAGACTTTTAAGCAAAACACAAATACAAAATTCTGAAAACTTAAAAAAATAACACAGATTAAGGAACATATAGAAAATAACTTAAAACTAATTTTTAACTTAAGAAGTTTATAAAAACCTGATTAAATCTACTTAAAAGAGCTAGGCAAAGTTAGATTGATGACCATTACCAGTTTAATAACCATTTTGACCCATTTCACCTTTTGACCCAAACACCCCTTTAAATAATAAAATCACAATTTTAAACTAAAACATATTATAATGACAAACAGGCACTAAACCAAGACAAGTAAGCATAAAACAACATTAATAAGCAAGATAAGCAGGAAATAAGCAGGAATAAGCACAAAATAAGCTGATGAACAGTAGTATGCAAGAAAATTGAAAATGATGACTTATAAAAGTCCAAGCTTTTAAGAATGAATAAAACACTGCCAAACATTTATTTTAACACCTCCCATGAGGTTCTAACCCATGGCCTTCCATTGCATACCATGCTCCATTGAATCTTGAACAAATATCTTGATAAATAAAACAGTAACTTTTAAAAACTTTGGTAAAAACTTTTATGAATAAAACAGCTAGTATAAGCTTAAAGGGGCTTATGTAAATGACTTGTAAACAAGAAATCACTTGAGTGCAATAAGCTTAAAAGGAAAGAATTTGAAATAACTTGTAAACTTGAAATTTTGCATTAACTTTTAAATGATGATTACAAAGCTTGAATTTAAATGACAATATTTAAAAGACTTAAAACATAAATTTAAAACATTGAAAAGTAAATTTTAAAATTAAAAAAAAATACACTCTCTCTGTTCTTTTGTCTTCTTATAGGCAGTGTCTTCAAGCCTTTGTGTTAGTTGTGTTTCTTTTGTGAGTTCTTCATAAGCTCAATCTTGACCCTCCAATATTCTTGCTGCCCAAGCCAATTGATTAAAACCCTTGATCTTTTTGTCCAATGGGGTGAGTGAGGATTGCCACAGTTGCGCTTGGCTTGTAGTGAGGTGGGGATGGATATGAGAGTGAAGGTTTTGGAGTGTAGTTGCAGGTGAGGACAAAGAAGATAGTGAATAGTGCCAAATTTGGTTTGGCAGGAAAGGTGGGGAGTATACTCTGTTCTAACTTGTGTACAGGGTATGAGTTTGGAATAATGGCAAGAATAGCCCCTAATCTTGTATGTTGTGGTTGCAAATTCAGTCCGTTGTGGTGAAACAGTTTTGAGATTTGGCAAAAAAGGTCCTCCACTTTGTATGTTGTTATTGCAAAGTCAGTCCTTGTGACTTAACGATGTTAGGAGTTAAGGGTTATAGGGACTTAACTCTGTTAAGTGCAAAATTGGGCCTTATATATGGTTTTGTTTGGGCCATCTTGAATATGTAAAGGGATTGGGCCTTATTTGGGTAATTTGGGCTTAAAGTCTTCATATTAACCCTTAATGAGCTGCCCCGGCCCATTAGATGGGTAAGGGTGGGCCCATCAAGTGTGTCTTCGGTTTCGGATTTGACTTTGACTTTGACTTTTGTCGGGGTTGGCTATGACTTTTTGACTTTTGGCTCTGATTTTGACTTCTCTTCACGCTCTTTTCGTTCTCGTGCTCGATTTTGTCGTTTTTGGCTTTGTTTTTGTCCTTTTCATAGATATCCGTTACCTGCACAATATAAGTGAAAACATACAAATACAATATATTTAAATCCTAAAAATAAGCTAAAAATAAGTTGAAAGATGTTGACAGTTTTAACTTTTTTAACTAAGGGTTTCTAATAAGCTAACTGTTGGCTTTTTTATGAACAAATAAGCTAATGTAAAAACCAAATAAGCAAAAACAGCAGGTCTCCTATATCTAATAAGCAAATGAAATCAAAAATAAGCAAAGGGAAGAGTTGAAAAAGGCTGAAAAGTAAATAAGCTAAAGTGCACAAACTGAAGCAAGGCAGCTAAAGGGACAGATTTTGAGCTTAATTTTTAGCCACCAAAAAGGAATTTAAGGCTATGCAGCTTATAAGAGCTTAAAGACAGCCTTAAGGGCTACAAATATAAGCAAATACAAAACACTTTGACACAAAGATAAGCTACAGAAAGGCCTTATGAAAAAGGCAGTTCACAACGATGATGCGCTTTGTGGTTTTATCAGTTTCAAAGGGGCAATAAGCAGGCTTATAAATAAGCTGAGAAATAAGCATCAAATTAAAAACAAAGTTAAAACAGATGGAGTATGTCTCCTAATGAGCTTGTATTCAAAAATTTAAAAGCTAAAAACTATTTTTAGTCACTAAAAATTGAAAATGAAAATTGGCTTTTAACACTAAAAATTACTTAACACCCCTTGACAGATTTTGACTCGGACAAAATTAAACCAAAAAGGACTTTAGCCTACTGCATTAAACACTTAAAAGAACATTAAAGCAACACCTATAAACTTGTTTTGAAAACCAAATCAAATAAGCTCTTATGGAGCTGCTTTGTCAAAACAGTTTCAAAGAGGCTTTTAGCAAAACTTAAAAACAAATTTAAAAACTTAAAGACTATGAAAAACATGTTTAAATAAACTTAAGAATTACTTGTTAAAGATGGCCAAGGTGACCCAATGGTTTTCCAAGATTGTTTTGACCCACTTTGGCTATTATGCCAAACACCCATTTAAGAGTTTAAACCAAATTTTTACACTGGTTTTGAATGTTTTAAGAAATGGTTTGTAAAAAAAGATATTAAACATGAAATGTTAAGCATAAATAAGCAAATAAAAACAACAAATAAGCATTAAGTGAACAAATAAGCAATAAGTTGTTAAAGGGCAAATAAGGACATATTTAAAGAAAAGCTTAAACAAAGGACAAATAAGCATAACTAAAGGACAAGTAAGCATAAAACAGTACAATAAGCAACAATAAGCAAGAAATAAGCAGTATTAAGCACTTGAATAGTAAAAATGCAAAAATTTAAAATGGAAAACTCACAAAGGGTCCAAGCTTTTTGGAAAGTGTATAAGCTCTCAAACAGCTTATAAACAATCCTAAATGCTTCCCATGAAGCTCTAAACCAAGGCCATCTAGTATAAACCTTACTCCAACGATCTTTGACAGATTTTGAGATTTTTGGTATTTTTTGGATTTTTTTTTGTAGAAAACTATACCAGCTTTTATATGAACTTTTGATGATTCAAAAGCTTAAATAAAACCTTAAAAACAGTTTTTAAATGACAACATAAGATAAATGACAACAAATTAAAGAAAGCTTAAAATTTGTTTAACTTAAGAAAAATAAAATGCAAGTATTTAAATGACAAGAAATTTAAATGACAATATATTAAAAATTCAGTGATTAAAATGGTACAAATTTTTTATTACAAGCTTTTGACTTTAAACAAAATTCGACCCCTCTGAAAAAGCTACAAATGGCCTACTATTTATACTAAAAGTATCTAAGTCTTCTTCTTGTGCTTCTTTAGTGAGAGGCTTCACAGCTTTTTTGTTGTGTGAGAAAGGACCCAAATTCAATCTAAGCCTTCCATTTTTTTCTTTGTGCCCAAGGCAGTTGATCTTGTCCCTTTTTTTTCTTGCCCAATGGTGTGAGAGGGGATTACCACGGTGGACTTGGAGTGTAGTGAGGTGGGGGGATTGGGATAGTGATGGTTTGTCTGGTTATGGCAGAGTGATAGGCAAAAAGACAATGAATAGTGGTAATGGATGTTGGCGGGAAAATGGGGAGTACTTTGTTTTGTATTTAAGTGTAGGGTAGAAGTTTGGGAATGTGGCAAGTATGGTCCCTTAACTTGTATACACGTATGACATATGTGGTCCTTGTGGGGATAAAAGTTTGGAATCTTGGCAGAAAAGGTCCTCCACTTTGTATGTTGTTATTGCAAAGTCAGTCCTTGTGACTTAACGATGTTAGGAGTTAAGGGTTATAGGGACTTAACTCTATTAAGTGCAAAATTGGGCCTTATATATGGTTTTGTTTGGGCCGGCTTGAATATGTAAAGGGATTGGGCCTTATTTGGGTAATTTGGGCTTAAAGTCTTCATATTAACCCTTAATGGGCTGCCCCGACCCATTAGATGGGTAAGGGTGGGCCCATTAAGTGTGTCTTCGGTTTTGGCTTTGACTTTGACTTTGACTTTTGTTAGGGTTAGCTTTGACTTTTTGACTTTTAGCTTTGATTTTGACTTCTCTTCACGCTCTTTTCATTCTCGGGCTCGGTTTGTCATTTTGGCTTTGTTTTTGTCCTTTTCATAAATACCCGTTACCTGCACAATATAAGTGAAAACATACAAAAATAATGTATTTTTGATACGTTTTAGGTCATTTAAGTCCGATTTTAAAAGTCAAAGGTATGTGTATTTAGGCACATACCAGGAGCATTTAGATGCGTGGATATCAAAACTTTAAAGACTCTGTTTTTTCACATTTGATAATCATTTTTCTTTAAATATACAATTGAGTCATATTTAAACTTTTGTAACTTTTGTTAAAAAAGGAAATTATTGGGACATGAATTTACTCTGATTTATTTAAATCGAATGTGACATTTTATTAAACGTCTCTTTTGAGGTCATTTTCTGTAACTTGTGTGTGTGAACTATGAAGTAGCACCCCAAGTGGTATTCTGATGTGTTATTGAAATTTTAGGGGTGTGACATAGTGGTATCAGAGCACTGGTTATAGAGAACTAGGTCGTTTTCAAAACCTAAACTATAACTTATATGCTCTCTTTTGCATCCCTATTGCTATTACATGAATAATGATTATATAACACTTGGTTATAATTTTGCTCTCTTACGTCTATCTTATGACATCTTATTATTTACCTTATATCAGTCCGTTATATAAATATTGATCACTCTGATTTTCGCGTACTTCCTGATTTCTCATTTACTCCCTTAAGCGTTGATACTAGTATTATATAAGGATATCTATACATATGGGCTATTTTCTTTTTGATATTTTATGATTAACTTCGAACTTTTTCGCGACTTTGCTTTAATCTCTTTTGATGATATTGAAATTCAGTGTAGTTTGTCAAATCCGCTGGTTAATTTAATTCGACTTCAAGTTTGAACACTCTTCTTATGCTCTTGAATCGCGTATGTGATTTCGTAATCCATCGTTTTGAAGTCTTCCAGCTGATGGGAATATTACTTTAACTTGTCACCTCGGATCGTGCCACCTTTAGGCACTTGCCTTTGAAACGTGATTGACTAACGTCTCATTCTTTTTCTCGTTACTTCTTATGATTTTGAAGAATCATGCCGTCAAGAAGACATTTTTTTTCTTACTTACTGTAGCATTTAGTCTTGTTTTGATATTGTGTTTTGTGTTAGCCATACTTAAGTAGGATGATTTATAATCATCTTATTGAAATGAATTAGGACGCTTCTTCATTTGAATAAGGAAATTATAAGCCGCCGAACCATAAGTTCAAAATTCTTCACTTACATGGATTGGGACGCCTCTTTATGTAAGTGATGAATTGTGAATGAGTGGGCTTATATGTATTCGACATAGCGTGCGTTCGTCTGTACGAATCATTCTCTGGGCTATGAACTCCTTTCGACTCGTAATTTGTTATATGAATTTTTCCAAATGTGTATCGACCGCCGCGAACTTGATAAGATAATCGTAATGAACCACTAACCGCTTCCAAGAATTGATGACTTGTCAAACTATTCGTTTCCAATGGCTTTTCTTCGAGTCATGTATTTTATCCTTCCTTTTAAGAATTCTCATGACATTTAATT
The DNA here is from genome assembly GCA_026074375.1 of Tanacetum coccineum. NCBI lineage: Eukaryota > Viridiplantae > Streptophyta > Magnoliopsida > Asterales > Asteraceae > Tanacetum > Tanacetum coccineum. The sequence goes on from BQNB010160717.1 coordinate 13,333, forward strand.
CGTCCGCTCATGCACGTTGCTTATATTTCATGCTTTGACTTTTGTTCATTCAATTTTCATTGGAAACCTCGATGAGGACCTGAGTATATCCTCATCTCTTCACAAGTAAACCGAAGACGAATAAGGCTAATTGAGCACCGAGACGGCCCTCCCCTAAGGAGAGGAGGATGTAAAACCCTGTATTTAAGGTCACTACTATTTCTAGTCTCATAATTATTTTATAAATCATAAAGAGTTTACTCTTACATTTTAGTCTATTTTTATTAAAATCGTCAATTTTAAAACTTTCGCGAATCCTATATTTGGAGTTTAATCTTCTATCGATCGAGAAATCAACGAATGCCTATTTCAAGCCTTGAGAGCTTAATTATTTTATTTTTAGTATTTTTCGACTTTATTTCATGTTTGGCCAAAACCGTGTCGAAAATAGTGTTTTCACACTTTTTACACTTTAACTAAATGTTTGGGCCTAAATAATAACATAAAGGGTAGTAAAAGAAAATTTTATCAAGCCTATATACTTTCTTTTTTTTGGTCGGTTGAATAAACCCACACAAACCTCCCATAATTTTTTTTAACTATGTTTGGAAGTAATTAAACCTCTTGACTCATTTATATAGTCCTTATATCCTTCAAACTATTTCCATAAAACACAAAGATACATAAAAGTCGACTCCTCCAACCCCACTAATCTGTGTTTGTCGACCCTCTCACCAAAACCATCAATCTTGATTCTTAAATCACTTCCTATTAATCCCAAACTACTTCTACATTAATCCTTATCACCTCTTCCTAATAGAAATCAACTATGCAAAGATTTTCTCAAAGTTCTTGATTTTGAAGATTTTTTATTTTGAAGATTTAATTGAAATTGGGCATAATTAAAGCAACAAGGGTTTAATTGCATGTGATATTGAAATATTTTGGGTAAAAGAAAGTTAGGGTTTGAGTTGATTTTTCCCTTTTGGGTTTCGACTAGACAAGATAAGAAGGAAGAGAAAGATTTTGATCTCTTTGTTTATTTCTATTATGTTAGTAAGTGATTTTCAAATCCTTTTGTGTTAATTTAATCTTATGTGTAGTGCATGTGTTTGATTTTACTCTTTATGAGCATGCATGGTCTTTGTTAGCCTCAAAATATTGAGTCGAACATGAAGTTCGTTCATTATGTATTTAAGTCTAGGTCAATCAATTAGTTAACGTTGTAATAGGAAAGTATCAGGAATCGGGCTCGATAGTTAATCTAATATTGTATATGTTTCGGGTTTAATCCCAAGCAAAACCCGAGCCCCGGTCCTAGTCAAATATCCCGAACGTCACTTTAAGTGTCGGGGTATATATATACCTTTTCCACCAAGGAAAAGAAAAGAGTTGATTTCACATAAAACCTTTTCTTACTTTTCAGCACATTGAGTCGATTAGATCATATTTTAATT
>BQNB010160718.1:0-11212 GCA_026074375.1 Tanacetum coccineum
GTGGGTTAAAGTGCCTTGAATTGATTGTAGTCACCAACCAAACCGTGCCAGTCTCTCAGGCTGAAAACCCCCTTTTTCCCGTTAGAATTAGGATTAAGACTGACATAGGTTTAGAATAGGATAAAATTAACATAGATTAGATAACCAAGATATTAATTAAATTGATAGATTTAACCTCGCTTCAAGTGTTAGACACCCTACTTAGCATGAAACTACTACCGATCGGGTACACTACCCGTTAAAGTGTTATTTTTGGTTTAGTCGGCAAAATATAAATTCAAAACTTGAATCAATAAAATATACACCACACAATGACACATCAAGTTTTTGGCGCCGCTGCCGGGGAGTGAAAATTAATCTTGATTTTTATTTGATATTTTGGTTTTTAACATTAGATTAGATCTAACCCTTAGGAGTAATGTAATTTAGATTAGTGTATATTCTTGTATATTCTGTAATATTTGTATATTTGTCTTTAATTGTTTGTTTGTATATATTTGTGTTTAATTGTTTGTGTATTTAATTGTTTTTCTTAATACATTGTTCTGGTCGACATCTGAATACAGCGTATCTACTTCCATCGGATACGGCGTATCCAACTCTCTGTCCAATACAGCGTATTCATTCAACTGATTAATACGGCGTATCCACTTCCATTGGATATGGTGTATCAATCATCTGGGATAGAAACTGATTCCTATTGATTTTCGTGCCAAAAAAATTTTCTATCTTTCTTCGGAGCAAATCCTACTGATTGTTTATCCCCTGTTACAGGTAGTGCATGACAAGGAGTTCTACAACCGAACTATTCACACCTTACAAAGAACTTGAAAGAGAATTTCGATCATCTAGGAAACACTTCAAGTCACTAAGTCTTAACGAATTGAGATCGTATGATTTTAATTTATTTTCTAACCAAGAATACTCAGAGGAAGAAGAAGCAGAAGCAATGGCGGAAACCATGGAGCAATACATGAGCAAGACCCGAACAGACTATGGATCAAGAGTCGCTAGGCCTCAAAGTGATAACAAAGATCAATTTGAACTGAAAGGCTAATTTCTTAAGGAGCTTCAAGAAAACATGTTTAGCAGTTCGGATAATGAGGATGCGAATGAACACATTAAGAAAGTTCTCAAAATTGTTGACTTATTCCATCTTCCTAACATCACTGTAGATCACCTAATGCTCCGAGTCTTCCCTATATACTATAGACCAAGTGATGCTTAGAGCCTTCCCCATGTCCCTTACCGAAGCCGCAAGTCGATGGCTAAGAAATAAACCAACTGGTTCGATTACAACGTGGGAATATCTAAAGACTAAGTTTCTAAGCAAATTTTTCCCACCTGCTCGAACTGCAAAGAAGATGGAGGAAATCAATAACTTTCAGCAAGAACCAGATGAAAACCTCTATCAAGCTTGGGAACGATTTAAAGAGCTCTTGATAAAGTATCCTCAACACTATTTAACGGAGATGCAAGAGGTAGTCTTGTTCTATAATGGATTGGATGTTCCAACTTGACAAATTCTTGATTTAAGAGGTGCCATACTATCAAAGACTACTGCTGACGCAAAAATAGCCATCCAAGAAATGGCTGAATACTCTCAAAAATGGCACAATGGAACATCAAGAGTCAGAAGTACTAAAACTTATGATGGATTTGCAGCAATACAAGCACAACTGAACAACCTTGGAAGAGAAATCAAAAAGGTAAATGAAAAAGTTTATGCTGCTCAAGTAGGATGTGAACAATGCAAAGGACCCCATTACACCAAAGATTGCCCACTAAAAGAAGAAGGGAAAACCCTAGAAGAAGCTTACTACACGTAATTTGGTGGACCTTTTCAAGGAGGGGGATATAGAGCAACAGCTCCAGGATTCTATCAAAGGAACAACGCGAATCCTTCGTACCAAGAACGAAGGCAATCTATGGAAGATACCCTGAGCAAATTCATGAGTGAATCAGCAAAGAGAGACAAAGAAAACTCTAATTTAATTAAAGAAATCCAATCTTCAATGGATGCTACCATTCGAAACCAAGGAGCATCTATTAAAACTTTGGAAATACAGATCAGGCAAATGAGCAAGGTACTACAGGAAAGAGGATTTGGAAGTATACCTAGCTCTACTAAAACGAACCCGAGAGATCAAGTCAAGTCGATTTCAACTACTATTGAAGCTGATTCATGCCCGATACGCCGTATTGGATCTTCCCAATACGCCGTATCCACTGGACAGAGCAGTACACTGATGTACGAGACAAACAAACGACGATTCTATTTCCAAGTCGTTTGAATGGTTACTACTGTGAAGAAAAGAGGGATCATATGGACCACAATTCTCGGAAGCTTACTCTGAAGCTTCACGATCCATACCCAAAAAGGAGAAAGACCCAGGGAGTTTCACTTTACCTTACTTTATTAATAATATTTGTTTCGATAATGCCCTTGTTGATTTAGGAGCTAGCGTTAGTGTTATTCCTCTCTTGACCTACCTTAACTTAGGATTAGGCGAATTAGCTTACACTAAATTGACAGTTGAATTGGCAGGACAGTGAAATATCCAAAAGGAATAGCTAAAAACGTACTAATAGGAATTGGTAAATTTACTTTCCCCATAGACTTTATAATTCTAGATATGCCCGAGGATATCAAAGTGCCCTTGATCCTCGGAAGACCATTTTTGTCAACCGCCCATGCCAAGATTGATGTTTACAAAAGAAAGATTACTTTATGGTTTGGGGAAGAAAGGATTGTTTTCACAAGTGTTAAACCAGCTAGTAGTTTAATTAAGAGGGTGTACATGTTAAGTTTGAGAGAAAGAATGTAACTTGATTTAGAAGCTAGGCTAATGGAAGAGACTCTGGTGTTAAATAGATCATTAGACCCTTTCTTGGAAGATTACATTGAATTAAATGATCTAAATGAACCATTTGAGCTTAGGAGAAATCAAAGAGATGATTTGATGCCCACCATTGAGGAAGGTGAGGTAATTGAGGAATTTAGAACTAGAGATGAAGATCTTGATACTGGAATTGATGATTACCCTAGTTATTATGACTCTGATAAGAAGATCCATATAGATTATGCTCACAACTTAAAGTTTTCATGCATGATAGGATTTGAATTTACGCACGTCAACTTCTTCCCGTTATTTTATGTCAATGTGATGTCCAAAAAAGTTTCATAATGCAATAATGAAAGATAAGATGGTGTACAAAGGGAATAATGTTGTAGGAGCCGTAATAAATGTGCCAATTTTTGTTGGAACCTTTTTTGTTGTGTCTGACTTTGCAGTATTAGAGGATATGGATGCTTATCGTGATGAAGGAATGGGCGATGTTATTTTTAGCGAACCATTCTTAATAGAAGTTGGAATTAAAACAAAATGGTTTGAAAGGATAATTACCCTTTACAAAAGTGATGAAGAAGTAACTTACCAAATGGTGCGATCACATCCGAGGTTTAAAAACCACACTAATAAGCAATGCAACAAGATCCTACCATTACTGAAGGTAAGTGAGAAAGATGAGAAGAATAGAATCTTGCATGCATACCAAAATCTTAAGGGGTTCTACAAAGGAGTTTTGAATCTAGGACCCGATTACATTTGAAATGCGAAGATGGAAGAATGGCTCACACGCGGGCACATTAGCGTGCATGAGATGGAATGAAGAGAAGCTGAAGATAAGTCTAACTTAAAGACTTTGCTGTAAACAAAAGTGCTTCCCGGGAGACAACCTGGATTGTTATTTAATTTTATCTAGTCTGTCTTCCAAGACATCAATACGGCGTATCTGCTCCATCCATATGGCGTATTGAATGTCTGGACGTTATCAGTCTTTATTTTTTATTGCACTTTAAAAACATTATTGTCAGTTCTGGAATACGGCGTATTCACTAACCTGATATGTTGTATCCACCAAAACTGACCCGTATTTTGTTTAGTTTAGTTTAAAATTAATCATAGGTACCAAGATAGGAATGCACATGTTTTTCTATATCCTATACAGGACCTCGAGAAAGAAATATCGACGAAGTTGGTGGAATGCATATTTTCTGGAATCTTATGTGTGATTGTAGTCATGATGGAATTCAGACGCATTTACAATACACAAACTTGCTCATAAACGCAACTTGGAGAATCTACCGAGCAATTATCAGGGGAGTTTCTTATTCTAATTCTTTTTAAATTCCCGTATTTAATGTTTTATATATATAACGAGGACGTTGTATAATTCAAGTGGGGGGATGGATTACTTGTCTAATTTTTCATACTAAAATGCTTAAATTATGCTCAAATTTAATTTTTTTTTCAAGCATGCTTTTGTGAAATTACATGTTACATAACCCGCACACAATAACCCTTGTTAGATATTGTGAGGATTTAACCTATCCGTTTTTAAATGTTTACCCAAATTCCACAAAATTGTTGTAGACTTTTAGAACTTGGTTGGTATATCTTTTCGAGACCGCAATAATGAGTATTATGGATTTATGGGAGTAAAATTGTTTAAATTAGTTATTTCTTAGGATTACAACAAAATCGTTATTCATGTTTTTTATTAAACTAATACACCGGTTAGTTAAACCTCCTGTTTAAACCCTTTCACTCTCATCTTTAGAGTGATGATCCACTAGAACAACCCATAGAGCCAATCCTTTAGGAATTTACACCAATTATTTGTTTCGTTACACCCTTACACCTTAACCTACCATGTTAGATTAAGTTTAATTTACAGTTGCTAGTTGCTTAAAGTGTAAAGTCTGTATTTCCTGAGTCTTGTGTCATTTTCTATCTTGGTGCTGTTGAAATTTGCACATTGCAAATTGAGTATGTTATACTAGTAGTCAAAGCCTCATCTGATTTGTTATACATTCATATTAATGGTGAATCGAGATTTGAAGATGTGAAACTACATCGGTTTTGAAGTTATAGTTAGTAAAAAAATGAGAAAAATTGCATAAAAAAAGAAAGTTTGAGATAATCGTTTCGCGAAAGAGCTTACCGAAGGAATTATACGAAAGGATCGATTATTCGTGATACGTCGTCAAAAAAGATACGATGTAGAGTATTGTATAAAGTGGAAGATATGCCACCTTTCCTTGTAGAGTACGTAAAGTTTTGGGATGATTGGGGAGTTGACCGTTATGGGAACGCCAACTTAGGTTGTTGTTTTTGATCTATGATCAAGACGTTGTAAATAGTTGTGTCTTAATCATAATAACGGTCGGGAAAATAAATGTCTAGCAACTTGTACTTTAAGCCTTAATCTATTTGTTTCTTGATTTTTATTTAACAACAATTTACTTCCCTCTCACCTAATAATTAACCTTTGGTTTTACGCGAATGAGGATCCATACGACATGCATGTCTATTCCGACGTTTCATGGCCATGTTTGCTGCTTGTACTTTGTTGTTTATGACTTTTGGTGAATGTTAGAAAGGTTCCTACCCTTATATCATTCTGCATCTAAAATGTTTGGTTAAATTGAATGGGGTTGTGATTGAACCACTCATGTCTATCCCGGCGTTCCGAGTGTGTATGTGTGCTTCAGCTGCCTTGTTGGAGTGGTACTTCTGGTGAAAGATTGTAGAATGATCAAACCGTACGCCTTTCCATACAAAAACCCATATTTACCTTTATAAACTTGTTACTCCTTGGCTTTAGTGGTGGAGATGTGTAACTTTGCCAAGCTTATGATTGAATACTCGTCACGACCGAGCAATTGAGCGAATTAGTTACATGTTACCACATAGATTAGTTGAGTGATTTGAGTGTTTTTATCTTCTTATTTCGTGAGGTGTTTGGTTGTGTACTTGTAATAGATCGAATAAATGCTTTAATGAAAAATAACTTAAAGATTACATTTTTCATATACTTACTAAAGGCTACCTGAGGACACGTAGGATTCAAGTGGGGGGATATATGATGACATCAAATAAAGTCTATTTTATAGCATCATTTATCCACGATATTAACCATTTTTGTTATAGTTTTTGACTAAGAATTTGTTACTTAAAGATTTATTTGTGAATTGTAGTTATTATGGAGTAATTGGTGAAACATAGCAAATAGGCGTGCAATCTGGAGCTTAAAGGAAGATATTTTGAAGATTACTTTATTCTAAAAAATAATACGCCGTATCCATTCAAGAAAGATGACGGCGTATTCCGTGATGCACTCACAAAGACCACAAAAAGATTTAAGATCAATACGCCGTACTAGAGGATCATAGTCTATTCAAGATATGGAATCAATATAATATTCTGGTAACTTATCAAACAGTGGTCCATACTCAAAGAAATCCCCAATACGACGTATCCAAACCCATTGGATCGCCGTTTGAACGACTTCAAGACATTATAAATAGGGAAAACTCGAAAAGTGTTTTAAGGTGTGCTAAATCATATTCTCGTTTCCTAAACCACAAAATTTGTTTTTTAGACGAGAAAATGAGCAGAAGAGGGTCGTGCTATCGTATTAATTCCATAGGAGACATGTTGTAATTCCATTTACTTTAGTAATCGTTCTGTTTTTGTTATCATTCGTTAATTCGGTTAGTTTACCTAGGCTATATTATTACTCTTGTATTTATTTTGACGATCGAAGGTATTAGCACCATTATATGAAGATCTGTATGTTTGGTATTTGTTTATATCGATGTCTTGATTTCGTTGTATGCTTGTTTATGTTATGATATTGTCTACTTGTTTCGCGGCTTTTGTATTGCGACCTATCATTTAAATGGATCTAGCTAAGTGGCCAGCGGGATCTAGAGTCTGGGATTGCTCTCCATATAGTAATTTTATACACCTAGTAATAATTGTTACAAAATATTGTACTTCTAAGTATGTGTCTAGGGTACGCGTCGGCAAACTAGTTAATTGGATATTGCCTATGGTTTTTTGATCTCGTATTGGTACTAGCGGTGACCTTGATAATTCAACAAAATATTCGTCCTGGGTCCATGGCGTTAGGGGTAAAAGTGGACTATAGTGTCTATTAGGATTGCCATTAAGCGGGTAAGTGGTAAAGGTCTATATGAAGCTAGGGTTTAACAAGATCACCATTACTTTAATCCCCAAGATAGATTACAATCACCAAACAAGGATGCTTTATGATGATGCTTTAATTGTGACATAATTAACGTATCTAGGTCTTAGGATGATGTAACGCCTAAGTCTTAAGAATGATATGCCACCTCGAGAGAAGTAATCATTGTAATAAATAAACAAACAAAGTTCTAATCGGATTATTAATGGTTAATACAGTTTTTCTTGATACAAGATCGACGCTTTTTATCTTTTGTTAATTAGCTTGCGTGGGTAACAGTTTCTTGAATTGATTGTAGTCACCAACCAAACCGTGCAAAGTGGTAGATATCGCCACTTGTCTTATAAAAGTATGTAAAGTATGGGATGATTGGGAAGTTGACCGTTACGGGAACGCCAACTCAGGTTGTTGTTTTTTTTCTATGATCAAGACGTGTGTAAATAGTTGTGTCTTTATCATGGTAACAGTCGGGAAAAAGTGTCTAGCAACTTATATCTTGGACCTAGTCTATTTTTTCGTAATTTTTATTTAACAACAATTTAATTCCCTTTCCGAATCATTAACCATGGGGTTTACGCGAATGAGGATATGATCGAGCATGCATGTCTATTCTGTTGTTACGGCCATGTATGCATGTCTTAGTTGCCTTGTTGGTTTATTACTATTAGTGAAAGTTAGATGATCCATACCCTATATCATTCTTCATCCTAACCCTTGGTTAAACTCGAATGAGGATGTGATCGAACACGCATGTCTATTCTGTCGTTACGGCGATGTATGTATGCTTCAGCTGCCTTGTTGGCGTGGTACTTTTGGTAAAAGATTGTAGAATGATCAACCCTAAGCCTTATAATAAAAACCCATTTACCTTTATAAACATGTTAATCCTTAGCTCTAGTGGTGGAGGTGTGTATCCTTGCCAAGCCTATGATAGAATACTCGTCACGACCAAGCAATTGAGCGAATTAGTTACATGTTACCACATAGATTAGTTGAGTGATTTTAGTGTTTTCATTTTCCTATTTCGTGAGGTGTTTGGTTGTGTACTTGTAATAGATCAAATAAATGCTTAAACAGAAAAATCCTTAAGGATACATTTTCAAAAACTTCTAAAGGCTACTTGAGGACAAGTAGGATTCAAGTGGGGGGATATTTGATGACATCAAATAACGTCTATTTTATAGCATCATTTATCCCATGTATTTAACCCATTTTGTATAATTATTGCAAAGAATTGTTACTTAATCGTTTATATTTGAGAAATAGAATCTTAGTTTTCGTATTTGATTTCCGTGCTAAATTTTTTTATCCAAAAGAGCCCATCCTACCGATTGTTTATCCCTTGTTTCAGGTAGTGCATGACAAGGAGTTTATAAAAACGAACTATTCACACCTTTCAAGGATCTGGAACGAGAATTTTGATCATCTAAGAGACACTTCAAGACATTAAGTCTTGACGAGTTGAGATCGCCTGATTTCAATTTATTTTCTGACCAAGAAAACTCAGAGGAAGAAGAAGCAAAAACAATGGCGGAAACTATGGAACAATACATGAGTAAGACCCGAGCTGACTATGGATCGGGAGTTGTTGGGCCCAAAATTGAAGACAAGGATAACTTTGAACTAAAGGGCCAATTTCTCAAGGAACTACATACCAACACCTTCAGCGATTCGGATCACGAAGATGCGAACGAACACATTGAGAAAGTTCTTGAGATCGTGGATTTATTCCACATTCCAAATATTACTATAGACCAAGTGATGCTTAGAGCCTTCCCCATGTCCCTTACCGGAGCCGCAAGTCGATGGCTAAGAAATAAACCAACTAGTTCGATTAAAACCTGGAAAGATCTGAAGACTAAGTTTCTAAGCAAATATTGCCCACCTGCTCGAACTGCAAAGAAGATGGAGGAAATCAACAACTTTCAGCAAGAACCAGATGAAAACCTCTATCAAGCTTGGGAACAATTTAAAGAGCTCGTGATGAAGTGTCCTCAACACTATTTAACGGAGATGCAGGAGGTAGTCTTGTTCTATAATGGATTGGATGTTCTAACTTAACAAATTCTTGATTCAAGAGGTGCCATACCATCAAAGACTGTTGCTGACGCAAAAACAGCCATCCAAGAAATGGCTGAATACTCTCAACAATGGCACAATGGAATATCAAGAGTTAGAAGTATTGAAACTTCTGATGGATTAGCAGCAATACAAGCATAACTGAACAACCTTGGAAGAGAAATCAAAAAGGTAAATGAAAAATTTTATGTTGCTCAAGTAGGATGTGACCAATGCAAAGGACCCCATTACACCAAAGATTGCCCACTCAAAGAAGATGGGAAAACCCTAGAAGAAGCTTACTATACATAATTTAGTGGACCTTTTCAAGGAGGGGGATATAGAGCAACAACTCTAGGATTCTATCAAACGAACAACGCAAATCCTTCGTACCAAGAACGAAGGCAATCAATGGAAGATACCTTGAGCAAATTTATAAGAGAATCGGCAAAAAGACACGAAGAAAACTCAAATTTGATTAAAGAAATCCGAGCTTCGACAGATGCTGCCATTCGAAACCAAGGACCATTGATTAAAACTTTAGAAATCTAAATTGGGCAAATGAGCAAGGTACTACGGGAAAGAGAATTTAGAAGCCTACCTAGCTCTACTGAAGCGATCCCGAGAGATCAAGTCAAGTCGATTTCAACTACTATTGAAGCCGATTCATGCCCGATACGCCATATTGGATCTTCCTAATACGTCGTATTCACTGGACAGAACCGTACACTGATGTACGAGACATGAGAAACGACAATTCTCTTTTCAAGTCGTTTGAATGGTTACTACTGTAAAGAAAAGAAGGGATCATATGGACCACAATTCTCATAAGCCTACTCTGAAGCTTCACAATCCATACCCCGAAAGGAGAAAGACCCAGGGATTTTCAGTTTACCTTGCTTAATTAATAATGTTTGTGTCACACCCCCAAAATATCATAGTATAATGGCAACCGGGGGCGTGTGACTTCATAAATATCACAACATAAGGAAATAAAGAACGCCCTCTATATGAGACGTTTTAGAAAATTGATCATTTGCAATATGTAGTAATAAATTATTTAAACATTGTGTGGAAGCGTAAATTGACAAGACAACATGGTTTTTAAATGAAACAAATGATCTTTAGCTAAAGTGGAAATGACTGTAATGCATGAGACTTCATATAGCATCTTCACTCTTAACACCTGAGAAAAACATTGCTAAAGCGTCAACATAAAGTTGGTGAGTTCATAGGTTTGTTTGTTTGATAATAGTGAAGAACCACAAGATTTTAACCATAGTGTGAAATATAGTATCCCTATAAGTCACCAATGAAAATCATTTACTATTGTCTAAGCTCATGACACCGACGCGTTAACCTGTTTGTATCCCACAAAATGAATGCCCATGCAGGTGACAAACCCAGGACACCCGTAATGTCTCAAACGAAACTATATTCGCTTGAGTAATGTCAGTCCAAGACAAACAGGGATGTCAATCCCGATAGATCTACCCATAACATTCGCGCTTACAAGCAATTAACGGTTCATGATAGCGGGCAATTAGAAACTTGGATTTAATAGGGACTTAGACCAATCAGTAATGAGTAATTGTACTTGTGTTCATGCGTTTGAAATAAGCAATGTTCTCACCCCAAAAGATGATTTAAAAACAGTAGAGTAGGGGCTATGAAAACTCACCTTAATGATAATAGCAAAATACTGCAATAAGCTGTAGGAACGAAAAATTGATACAACACTCTATCCGACACCTAAATAATGAAATCATGTCTACTATAACATATATGCCAAACAAATAAGTACAATGCATTATCCATCCTTAGTAAGTGTTTTGAGTTTATGAAAATCTTTATTCATAATAATTGCAAAAGTCAAGGTTCTCATGATACATCTTTCCTCATTAGGTCAAGTTCTCCACTATATGTTCATATCTGTATGTCATGTTACTTACCCATAAAATATTAGAGGTTGTATAGTATAAGATTATGATGGAGTCCATGGTCGGATAAATCTTAGTCGTTTCTTATCCGTTTTAAGTGATTCCAAAGGCCAATGAAAGCTTATTATGTCTACTTTATAATGGTCAAGGGTTATGTT
>BQNB010160719.1:0-14767 GCA_026074375.1 Tanacetum coccineum
GTCGTTAGCTAGTGGATTCAGAAGGTCGTATAAGAAGAGACTTTCTCCAAAAACAGATGCTCCCACTTGCTTCGTGTAAGAGGATACTTTCTCTAAATATATAGCAAGTTGAGCAACAATAAAATTGTTCTCGTTTGGGATGTATAATGTATGCTGACAGTTCTCGACTCCAATTTGATAACAACACGCTTAACATGATCTCAACAAATTCAGAACTTCAGTTAAGACTTAATGGGAGTCTTCCTATTTCATAACCGGATGGTGTCTTAGTTACTTTCTTGATTGGAACCATATTAAGTAAACACATGACTTTACTTAATTTTGTTAACCTTGATAAGATTAGAGGTAGGGTAGTTAAAGTTATTAAAATCAAACAATATCAACAGAGTTAGATTTTACACATCAGACATACCATAGCGATGTGGTATTCTATGAGTAATGGGATTATGAGGCAGTATCACAATTCCATAGATAACCTAATACCCTTTGGCTCACATACTTGCCAATTTGTTCAAACATAATGGCATTAACAATAATTTCAAGCCAATTGCATGCTATAACATAGAAGTCTTAGAGAACTTCAAGGATTTTATGTACATGTCTTAACAAGAAGACATAACATGTTAATCTATAATTTTACGTTAGAACTCTTTGAATATAACAAACCGTAATTTTCATCAATGTAATTATCTATCTATTAAATTAGATGCATTGTAATATCCATCTATTATATATATACACTACCTTTTTACATGGAAATTTTTGCTTTATCTCATTATGCAACGTAACTTGCATCTCTAAAGTAAATGAGCTCACACAACCTCTACCAGTGCCATCTATATCTATGTTTATATCATGTAAACATCCTAATATGTCAAGTCTATATCTTAATATCATTTTTACCAAGTACATTATCCATTTAACGTACCATTTACAATGTTATATAAAAATAGACTTTATTCATTAACGTTTATATTAAAACCCTAATTATATGTAATGTATACATATAAAATGAATGTGCAAGCCTTCAAGCATGTGTACAAGTGTACAACGCAAAAAATTTGAATATCTTTTCCCTCCTAAATCAAGTTACAACTTTCTAAAGCCTAATGTATAAGTCAATAATGCAAGAAAACCAAACTAGGTTCTTTTGACTCCTAATTCACTTTAGTTTCTACTACCACTTTAAGCACATAGGATATTAATAACTCTAATGCATGACTGCACACTAAAACATAAGATACCTAAACTCCTATAGTCATCTTAAAACCCTAATCTATAACCCTAAAGCCATAAAAACTAAACTCTAAAACCCATTATTTCATTTTAAACCTATAAAAACTTAAACCCTAAACCTTTAATCTTATCACTTAACATCAATCCTAACCTTAGTATTAATCCTAAACCTTAACCCTAACGCTATACTTTACCTAACCCTAATCTCAATTAACCCATAAACCTAAAACTGAAAACCCTAATATGACCCGTAAACTCCATTTCCACGCCCATTTTAAACCTATTAAAAACCTACCTAGCAACTCTTATAGCACCTCAAGCATTTTATATGACCCTACCACCATGTCCCCAGCTAAGCACACAAGTTCCTCCGAACACCTCCTTGTACGCTACTACACTACTTGCACCTCCATAATTCACCCCTCATTCACCTCTTCAGTACCCAGATAACCAACCTCCATACCCTTACAAATTGTCATAGGCTACACCTCACTTAGCTGCTGTAAGACTCATAATTACTAGCCTTCATTAGTTCATTACTACAACCCTTGGTCACTTACTCCAAGCCCTAACATGGCCACAAGTTTTTGGAACATATATAAGCCGAATCAAGCAACCCCTTTCAAACAATCTCAAAATCTTACCGTCTCCAACACAATCACCATGGTGTTCGCCGTCCCATAGCACAGGACCAGACAGTCAATGGTACCCTCCCCCATAGAAGATCAGGAGATAGAAGCCAAGAATCAAGAGAGGAGGAAGGTCTTGAATCCATATCGAGGCGAGTGTACGACCCAAAATAACACCATATTGTCCCTTTTACTCAATGTAAGCTTATAATCTTGTTCTCAATAAATCATAATCTGTTTTAGAATATTCATAACTCCTATAGATCATTTATGATCATTGTTAAAGCCATTGGAATCCTCATAACCTATGATTTTGGTTAAACCCTAAAAATGTACACGTTTGATTTTTCTAGTACGAATACTTTTCTAAACTTTGTTACTGTCTAGAGACAATACTCTATTTAGAATTATTCTCTAATTAGACTATGACCTGGCAAACTCTTCTTGGATTTACAAAAATACTCGCACAAATTATCGACTTTTGCTTGTTTTGCAAATTTTTCATGCATAGGTGGCTTATATATTGTAACTTTATGAAATATATAACTAGAGAGGCTAAAAATGTCATTATTCCAAAGTTATAACTATAAGGACCTATCTTGCCAAGTTTCAAAGTTAAAGGTTTAATATTTATAAACTTATTATATAAAGAGCTAAACTTGTAAAAGTTTATAAACCAAGGGTAAATATTGCCATTTTTGAAAACTTAAAAATTTAAAATATAATATGTTTATATAAATTATAAAAATATATATTAATATTCTAAAACTCGATTTTATTAAAACCTGACACATTTATCGTTATTAATCATCAATAGACGCATTATAAAACAATTACGTTATATATTTAACGTAATTTATCATCGACTAACTTTTAAAGAAACTTAAAATCTTATCGTATCACGTTTCTAGGGAATTTCATATGAGGGGTTCCATTTGGGTATTTTTTTGACGAGTTTGTTGGGTTTACGATTTAAAGTGCCCTGACTCCTCAAACGTGCTACATGGCCTCTGAATTATGAAAGCCCGAACAGTGATACAATATTTCCATAAATTAACAAATCAAAGTAATACGTTAAACTTTATAAAGGTTTAAAACATAAACCATCACACTAAGACTTGACATATTACCCAGGTTGCGTGGTGAGGCCGTTACTTTCACTTGATATACTTTTGCCATCAATCAGATTTTTCCTGTAAAGGTGAGTTCATAGCCTCGCATTTTAAATCTTCTAATGTTTTCATAAACCCGCGAGGGGGATACATGCTATAAACCATGAATATAAGTGTTTTTCCAACTGTATGCTATCCTGATATATTATTGCCTAAGTCCTTACTTTTGCCATTCAGACCTCACTATCATGAACCGTTAATTACTTTTCGGAGTAAGCGCGAATGATGTGAATAGATCTATTTGAGACTGAACTTCCCCGTTGGTGTACCTATACTTTCTGGTAACCAAACGCACTTTATTTGAATCACTATGCGGGTGTTTGGCAAAGGCACCCGTTGGGGCAACTTCTTGTGATTATTGATTATCTTAAGGTCTCGGTGTCATGAGCTTAGGACAATAATACTGTTTTCTATAATAATTATTCATTGCAATTATTACACTTATGGGTGTATAACAACGTAACCCACTATTAAACTTGTATTCAAACTGTTTAACATAAACCTATGAATTTCACTCAACCTTTGTGTTGATCTTTTAGCATGTTTATCTCAGGTAATTGAGCAACTTATGGCACGGAGTGGCACGGACTTGAAGATGGCTAAACTGTTATCATTCAAACTTTTATGTATCTAGATTTTGGGACCTCTATTTGTAAAAACTCTAATAAAATAATGAATGATAACTTATCTTTTAAAAATGTCTCTTTTGAGTCGTTTTCTATGATTATGACTATTGTACTATGAAATAATACCCCAGATTAGCTTCCGCTGCTATATGTCAAAAATGGGGGTGTTATATTGAACATTTCAATGATTTCATGTAGGGTTTTTAGATAGATAGGTTACCAAACTATCAACTTTTGTTCGCCTAAGTTACTAAACTTTTTTTTGTTCATTTGGGTTACTGGACTATCAAAACCGGTTAAATTTGGTATCGAACTATCGGTGACTAGTTGCTAGTGTTAATTCCCTGTTACATTGCCAGCGTGGCATTTGACTTTTGATACAAATAAGTTACTGAACTTTGCGAATTTGTTCACCTAAGTTACTGAACTTTGCCAATTTTTATACACTTTTTTATACACATTTTTATCTACACATTTTTATACACACATTTTTATAAACACGTTTTCATACACATATTTTATATACACATTTTTATACACGGTTTTATACACATCTTTTTATACACACATTTTTATACACACATTCTTGTACACATTTTTATACAACAGTTTTATACACGGTTGTTTGTAAGAGAAGCATGGCAGAAAGTATATATAAATATTGCGTGTATGAAATGGTATCATATTAAATAATGGTGTGTATAAAAATATATAAAATTGTGTGTATAAAAATATATAAAATTGTGTGTTTTATACACACGTTTTTATACACACATTTTTATACACGTTTTTATACACACATTTTTATACACAAATTTTCATACACACATTTTTATACACGGTTTAATACACACAAAAAGCTGTATAAAAACGTGTAAAAAATATGTGTATAAAAACGTGTAAAACGTGTGCATAAAATATATATATATAATTGTGTGTATAAAAATATATAAAATTGTGTGTATAAAAATATATGAACAAATTCGCAAAGTTGAGTAACATACATGTCAAATAACCTGATAAGTTTCTGAGTTGGATAATTGGGCCCACAAAAAGCTGATGTAGAGAAAGACAAAAAATAATATCCCGGTTGCCAGTATACGAGGTAACCTGAATGAACACACTTTTGTTGTTCGGTAACCTTAAAGTCAAACTTTGATAGTCTAGTAACTCAAATGAACAAAAAAAAAAGTTTAGTAACTTAGGCGAATAAAAGTTGATAGTTTAGTAACCTGTCTATCTAAAAACCCTTTCATGTACATGTCGTGACAAGGAGACATGACAAGTCAATTGCTTACTTTATAAGTCTTAGAATAGTTCAAGGACTTTATGTTTATGTCTTTACAAGAAGTCACAAACATATTAAATAAAGTATTATTGAACGCCGACTCTTAGCTTCAACTATCTTTCAAGTTAATTACATACTTTTTATTGATGTCTTTACAAGAAGACACAATCATATTAGCTAAACCTTTTAGTGAATATGATGAAGTAGGTATTTATTATTTCTTGACACTAGTTCTAAGTAGGGTGACATACATCGAGGTGTATAAGTCCTAGTAGAATATTAGCTTTCTTACCATGCGGTTAAGAAAAACAATTAGTCATATTGTTATGTGTTGTACCTTGCACACAATTAGGATTTCTCCAAATTGTGCATGGCCCAACATCAAGTATTTATACAAACAAGTGAGCATATTATAAGTCAGGTTACGATCCTGAGACTAGTGGGTTATGAGTCCACCACGCTTATGTTTGTTTGTATGAATAATATGACAATGTCACATATACGATATCATTTAATTTAAACTTAAATCACGTTTGCATTACAAGTATATATAGAACTTTATTGTTTAATAAGCAATCATGCATAAGTATTGTACAGATAACGTTTCAAGCAGTGACATCAGAAAAACGCTAATAGAATAACATGCAATGATTCTTATAAAATTATGATGCTTTATTTGTGAAAAGTAATGTATTATTTCAAGACCAGCTAGAAATAAAATGAGTCACTTACAAGGTGATAAGCTCATAGCTCCTACTGAATTTAGACAACATTACATGCGCGTCTATATCAGTAGTAAAATGCGTTGCTCCTATTAGATGAGACAACATTAAATGTGTATCTATACCAATGAAGTGCGAGTCGCAATTTATTTACTTTTCTACTCTTTGAATATCTACACATTATCACTAACATGAGCCTTACGGACTAGTAAACATGTACTTAGATATTCAAGGAAGTGCATCAAGTTCTACTATATATATATGATGGACTAGCCATCAATGCTATTCTTTGACTTGAAAGTTTTTGCATGATATTCCTCCTTCTACATTACCTCAAGGGTGTGTAGAATCTTAGGATAAATATCGAGTTAAGAAAAACTACTAGAAAATATGCTATTAATTTCCTTTTCTCTTTCGTGATTTATTGAGATTTCCATTTCTAATTATTAAAACTCATACCATGTCTTGACGCTTCAAGATGTATCATTTTGGTGGCTATAGAATACATTTTCTCTAGTCATCCAAATAAGATATGCAACCGTACTTAACCGTTAGACTTTTACAAGACAAAACGATTTCTCGAGTAAGTATGCTTTGAGTTTGATTAGGATTGGAAAATTCAAGTGTTCCTATTATAGTTTTCTCATACAAGTAGAAAGGATAGGAATAGGTCTTTTTCTTACAAGAAAAGAAGACTTAGTTTGGCTTCCTCTAACAAGGAAAGGAAACAAACTTTTGTTTACTGTTTGTGTTGCATAAATGTCATTAATAGAAATTAAAAAGTTCATATTAGTATTTTCGATAATTATCCTTTTAAAATTAACTACCCAAGTTTATAATATAAAACAATTAATTTTACGAAATGCTAAGATCCTCATTGAGGTTCCATCATCACACCAGTTGATCTCCTAGCAATGATAGATTCAATAGGTAGGTGACGTTCACCAATTGAAAAAACCTATGAAATTCTTAAACCATAAGGGACTCATGAGATTTGTAACCGAAGAAACAATGTCAAGCTGGCATGTTTAGTCCCATCCTTGCCTCGAGCCAATGTCTCACCTGCTTAACTCGATTAAGTCATCTAATACGAGAACATGCAAGAATATATCTAGGTCTCACGCATAGAGAATAATCACCTTGGGTTACAATTTACCTACGTCCCACGCAGAGTAAAGAGTAATTGCAAGTGATATTAACCAATTGGACGATATGACTTAAATTTGATGGGTATTATTTTTTGATAAATACATGATCAAAAAATGTGTACGAGGAAGCATGCATTCATACTTCGTTGCACAAGTTAAAAACTATTTTTAACTTAAGTCTAATACTTGTTTTATATCATTTATGTGTGGCAAGTTGTTTATATTCATGACTAATATGTAACCTAGGTGGAACAAATATTAGTTTGAACAATACATAAATTAAATAACAATCATAACATTTATTTAGTGTTATTTATATAAAACAAGTGTTTAGTTTCATATCATATTTAAACTTTAAACTAAATCAGAGATTTAGTTTCTAAAAATGGTTTGTGTTTCATTTTTTGTTTTATAAAAACATTTACAAGTTATATACATCCAAACATAAATAAAAGCAAACAAACAAACACAACCACAAGTATGCAAAGCCTCAACCAATGAAAAACCTATGCTTGGTCTCGTGATCCATCACAAGAACCAAGAAGTCAACTAAGTGTTAACCACACAACCACAAGGAGGGCTCCCACTTGCTCCAAGAACCATCATGAGCAAGTGAAACCCTTAATGAACATGATGCCCAAAACTGCCATAAAATTTCAGCTGACTTGACAGGCCTGAAACTCCTAGAAGAATCTTCCCCAATCTGAGCTCCAGTTGAAGAAATTTTATCCCCATGAGTTGTGCACCTGCTCCCAAAATTTCAGCTTCTAACTCCTTATAGAACTCCGGGAAATCCACTTTTAGTGGAGGTTACTCCAGCAGCTCCAAATTTGACCTTATGCCTTTAACTTTTGCGCCATTCGAATCCAAACATCGGTTACAATAATTTTATGATTAAATACATTTATCCTATCATCTAACTACTATAAAGTGCCCAAACAATGGCTACAACAAAAATTAAAATCATACAAAAAGAAGCCGAAACAATGGCAAAACCCAAAACTGAAATTAAATGCAATATCAAGCGAAACAAGTCACAAGTGGTCATGGTTTTCATCGGCTCTGCATACACAACATACAAATACCATAATATCATGTATTAACAAGGTTTTGGCTAAGTCCATGGCCAAACATGCATGTATTTGTCATGGAAACAAAATGATTAACAATAAATAATTTGTTAGCCAACGAATCGAAGAAATAAATTAACTAGAATTAAAACCCCGATTTGTACGTATAACCAATGGCTTAAGGATCATTTAGTACTATATTAAAGACCTTATAACAACCATATTAACTCAGAAAATAATGCCCAAAGGGCTGATTTAAAACCGATTCAAGAATCGTTCCAAAACACGCGATTTAGGCCCTTTTACACGTACCCGATAACAAAACCAATTAAAGTATGCATAACAAATGGATATGGGATAAAAAAAATCATAGATCATAAGACCCTATATGAGTCGAATTAATTTCAAAAAATAGGCCCTAGGGGCTGTTTTAAAATTATCCTTTTGATTCCATCAAAAATACGCGTTTTTAGCCATTTTTACGCATACAAGATGATCATATGACATCATATGATGGCTCGTGATACCACTATAGGAGCTGAACTAAATGAATATCATATAAACAAATATAAACGCAGCGGAATATGCACCTATTAACGGATCCATAGATTCATATGATCAATCATAATTAAAACAACAAGATTAATACCTTTGTAGCGTAATCGGTAGAATCAAACGATGACCTTCACCATAACACGAAACACCTTAATGAAACCAAGTGATAAATGAAGATCACCTCTATGATGTATCCACACTACACTTCCTTGTATACCAATTGATGCTAGTCTTAACCCCGTAGCCTTGTAAAATGCCTTTGGAATGATCAAGATTCAAGATTAAAAGATCAAAATTAAAAACCTTAGATAGGAAATCAATTTGTGCCGTATGTTTTAATAGAGAGGGAGACTATATCACCAAATTATGAGAAGATATCCATATATTTATCATAAATTTAATCTTATCCCCTCCTTAAAACACCTCCATAAGGCCGACCATGTATAGGCTCCAAATGGGCCTCCCATTTGTTTTCCAAGTCCATTAAACTAAGTACATTACTTAGTTATTATAAGCCCAATATTGATCCCGAGGTACGTAGTTTATTTATATACCATGAATACAATAAACACACTATATACAGTGGCACCTCAGTGTATATGTATGTGACCCCATAGGCTCACATGTGTCTAGCCATATAATTATTTATTATGACATGAGCATAATCCAACACTTGTGTCCAAAATGTAAAGCAAGCATGTAATCTCACCCCGTAGAGTTTGTAAACAAGTAAATAGAAAAGGGGGCTATGAACTCACCGTAAGTAAACGAAAATAGAATGTCAATGACAAAGAGAGTGGAGATAGGGATATATATATATATTTTTTTGCCCAGGCCGATAGAAAGTCGTAAACGTAATTTTTTCTTTTCTTCTTATTTTTGACGAAAGGAGGAGGGAGTATAAAGTTTTTTTTTTTTTTTGCCGATGAACAGTAACCACCGGTATAAAAAAAGAATTTACCAACAAAAAAAAATGGGCCGATGAACAGTAACCATCACTGTTCATCTATGAACAGTAGCCCGTTACTGTTTGGCAGTATATGTAATGCTAATTGAGTATATATATAATTAGGCTTAATTTAATTTTTAAAAACTAAAAAATAAATCTTATTAAAATAAATCTTACTAAATAAAGTATGATTTGATTTTTTTGAAATACGAAAGTCCCCACTTGAGATTTTGCTTTATTATTATTATTATTATATATATATATATATAGTGTTGGGTTCTTTTCAGAACCAAATAAAAAGCGAGAACTGCGAGAACCAATCTCAGCCATTAAATATTTGATCAACGGCTATAAATGGATGTGGCAATTTTGTAATTAAGTGAAAGATCAAGTATTTTTAATTAAAGAGTTAAGGGGCATTATTGGCATTTTATATTCATAATTTTAAAAAACATTTCACAATAACCGTCCCTCATTAAAATAGGGGATCTCTAATTATCTAAACCTAGTCAAAATAACCACAAATCTTCCTGCTTCCATGAAATTTCCGCCTCCATTATTCCTCCAACACCGTAATCAAGCAGTCACCAAAACCTAGCCGTAACCAAAACTCAAGCGATTAGCCATAACTGATGCCCTCAAGGACTGCCATCACAGTCAGTATTAAATTACTCAAAGAAAAAGCTCCGGTGGTAAGTTCTTTATTATATAAAAAATAATATTAGTTCTGATTATTTAGATCTAATTACCGATCTGTGTGACATCATCATTTCTAATTTCTAGGATTTCATATTCTAGGATTTCATACTTGTTGGTGGTTCAACACATGTTCCAGCCGTTTAGCAAGTTGTCAAGAGGGAAAGGAGCCAAAAGTTACCGTTAATCCTGATGAGGTTGTAGCCTTGGGTGCCGCTATACAGGTATATTGTAATTATACTCATATAAAAAATAGAGTTTTTAAATGTGCTTGTGACGTCTGAAGTTGAATAGTCACACGTTTGAGTGCTTGAAAAGTTAGAATTGTTAAAGAAATTAACAGATATAATGACACAAATGGTATATTGCTTAAAAGAAGTTGGACAGTTTGAGAGTGATTAAGGCTAAATGTTTGAGAGTGATTTTTAATGCTGGTGAGTTTGTTTTGCAGAAATTTACGATTTTCGTGGTTTAATTTATATATCTCATTAAGGTTTAATTTTTTTCATTAGCTCATGTGAATAAAAAGAAAAGAGGTAATGCATATATGTTTAAATTTTGCATTTGTGACTATTTTTTACCACCGTACAAGACATTGTTGATTCTTGCCGTACTCGAGCTGCTACAAGTGTTATTTTCGGTATAGAACATGTACAAGCTGCAAATACATGTGAATTCGTTGAATGCATATGTATATCCAACTAAGAAGCTTGAGCTCATACTTAAAAGAAATGAATCACGCCCCTATGCTTCCTATTGGTAATACATGCTTTAAAAGTCAATTTGGGTATAAAGTTAAAAATGTTAATCCACATTTGTTTAGTTTACGAAATATTTTAGTATAATTTTTCATCGTTTTGTAAATTTGTCTGGATCTCGCGATGGGTCTCCAATATTAAATATACCATTCTCGAATCGTTAAAGAATTTGTTACTCCTTGGAAATGCTTTTTGGATCGGGTTATTGGTATAACACATGTGGGATGAACACGAACAAGATTATGCTACAAATACATGAGAATTTCAAAAATAATTACTGAACTAATGTTAACGACTACCAAGTGTGCACATGCATGTGTAATAAAATTGAAGTATATGCCGAAGAAGATGCATATATACATTTGTCGCAGGTTCTTGGCATTAACATGGTGGGCTTAAGTATCAATATTACTTGTGTATTATCTATTGAAATTATTTGGATTTATTGCTCATTCTTGCAACAAAATCTATCCGTTTTACCAGTATATTCTATGTCAGTTACTTTATATTAGTGCAACATACTTGCCATGCAATGTACCTGCTACCTTCTTATTTTTACCATTATATGCAAGCAAGTTGAATATTTTGCTAAGAATTTAAAAAGTTGTTTGCTGTTGTGGCTAAAATAAGAGTAGGAAAAAAAGATTGTATATCCTTTCAAAAAAAATTGATTATATAGTATGGCCTTAGAAAATTGTTTCATATTTGAATGTGGTTTAGCATGAAAAAAAGCAAATGCACGTGTATATTGGTCGAATACGTGGTGAAAAGAGATGGAAAAAAACAACAACGTTTTTGTTGTGCTTGAATTACAGACTCAACGTGCACCTTTTAAAGTTATCATGATGCAAAATGCGTATTGGTTTTGTCCTCTTTGTTAGTCAATTTTACAAGATACTATTGCGTCTCTTTAAAAAATGCATATATGTAGCTTTTGCAGGTGGTGTTTATTGCGGGTTAAGAATAACATGAATGTGGTGTTGCACACATGAAACTTTCCAACATTGAAGATTAAAACGATAAAAAACGTTCGAGCATGTATACGTATACTTGTGTCTTCATTTTTACAGAGAGGTTAGTGCAGACATGCATACCGACAAACACAATTGCATTCCACGTCACTTGTATGATATGCAAATGATGAACACGGTGAATGCATATATGCACACCTAAAATAAAATTGAGTTTGTTGTTTTGCTTTATGTGCTTTGCTTTTAATCAATTCTTAAAAAGTAGTTAAATTTTGCAATGTCAACCTTGTTTAATGAGTAAATGTGTTAATTAATTCTTAAATGGGTGTGCTTTGCTTTTTTTATAATGTAGCTTTTAATACATGCGAATATTGTTTGAAATTTTCAGGTGCTTAAAAGGATAATAAACTCGGCTATAGTTATGAGGATGATGAGGACTACAATGCACGTATGCATACGCGACGATCTGATTTGATTGATTAACCGGACCTTCTGCACATCTGCATACTCGAAGCTTGCATATATGTGTACTCGAATATCACATTTGCAGGATGAACTGACCCATCTGTAGGATCACAATTATAGGAGTGCAAATGCACATCTTCATACTCGAAGAAGACGAGGAGTCAAGGACTACAAATGCACATATGCATATTTACACACATCACTGGATTGTCTTTGTGTACTCATTTAGCCATTTGTAGTCAAATTAAATTTCATAGATTATAAAATTCTTGACTATTAAAGTTGTATAATTTTGTTCATGCACTAACTTTGTCTTGGAGATTAAGAAATTTGGTTCACTGAGAGTCTGAGACGCATACATGCGTATGACATGCTCTCATTTCATTTTTTAATTATTCAGACACTTTGTTTAATGAACTTAATATATACATATGTAATAGATATACAACTTACAAATTTAATAGTATCAAAATTTTCAATAATGTTTATAGAAATACATGTGCACCCCAATTTTTAAGCCATCAATAATTCCGTTTTCAGATCCTAAAATTACGGACTTAGCATAAAAACTGATTATAATTAAATTCTAAAAAAATGAGGAATATGTGTTTACTAAAATGCCCTTTATATTTAAAAGAAAAGTTTTAAGATTAAAAGGTAGATCAACGGTGCAGATTGGTTCTCGCAGTTCTGTACATTTATTTGGTTCTGAAAAGAACCTCACCCTATATATATATATATATATATATATATATATAGTGACATTTTCTTCGCAGAATCATTTTTTTTACAAAACCTACAGAACCAATATAAGCCGTTAGATGATTTGATCAATGGTCTAGATGATGTGTGCCATTTTTGTCATTAAAGGAAACAATAGGAATTTTTTGTAAATGACATAAATTTGTTTTAAAAGGTATGAAGAGCATAAAAGTACTTCCGATACATTTTTTACTCATTAACTGCCCCATAAATTTAGGAAAAATAAATATAATTATAATATGTCATTTCAAAATTTTCTCACAATCAATTGTGTCAGTTTTCTTCCATCTCGATCCGCCGCCCCAACCTTTAATCTCTAATCTCTTTATTTTTTATTCGCTTGGTTAATATTATCACACAATTGTCGTCAACGTTCGCATCATCTTTAATAACCCTGTTATGTTTTCATCGTTCCAGAATTTAATATGTGTAAATAATTTGATCAAAAGAATGATTCACCATGTCTAGCAATGTCAACGGATTGAAGCATTATATGAGGCAACAGGCACGTGTTTCAAATATATTATGATTAATACGTTTCTAATTGTTTTTGGGTTTCTCATTCTCATTTTAGTGTGTTGTGGGTCTTAGATTTGAGCAAGGGGTTTCTTTTGATTTATTGGCTTATATGTAATTAGGGTAATCACGGTACGTAAGATATGAATACCGAACTAAAAGTAAGCATCCAACTCTCCTACCCGAATATCGTCTTGAGGTTGTCGTACGGTTTCGGTTCATCTTTAGGATGATAACGGGTATGTTTCGTTATATAAATTAATTTCTTTTTACTATTGAAAAGTGACTTTATATACGATTAGACTTAGTCTTGGATACCCCGTATTATGTCATTTGTAGCTAGGTATATAATGTTTCTTACACGTCTAAATTTCATATATGAGTATTTGGCGTACCTATATGTCCATTCTCAACTTTTTTTTACAAAATTTCTCTCTTTGTAAACATTCTCCGCTTGTTCAAGCTTCCTTGTATGTGCCTGCACATAATGTATCATTGTGAGTTAGACGAAACATATGCAGGTTCATCATAAATTATGTGTTAAAAGCGATACTATCATACATCTGTAGGAGTTCAATTTAGCTAATGTAAGGGCTTGATCTCGATAATGATCTTTGATTAAAATCTATAAATTAATGAAATTATTTCTGTCCTCGAATTAAATATCTATAAAAGAGTTTAAGAATAAAATAGTGGTCGAAGAACATGAGGTAATTAGGTCATTTTCAGTCACACACATGCCATTCAGGGACTAATAGTTTCTTTTGGGACGACCTTTCTATACTTGAAACTTTATGATATACTCCGTAGAAAATATGACATGAAAACCAAAATTTATGACGAAGAAATATCGAAGTTGTAAAAATGTAACACGAATCCGTAAGTTTGCGTATAGTTCAAGAATCCGTGCTTGGCCTTCCATGGCCATCTGCAGTGCCTCTTTCAACTCTTTGCAACATTTCCTTTCTTTGTCAACGATCTCCATTTCTACATCCTCGTCATCATTTAACATGAGGTACAATATGAACTATGATAAAATACTACTACAACAACGACCAAAAAGTGGTTGTTGATATACATATATTAAGAATATTGCCTACTTGTATCTTGTCTCATCTTAATGGTGGTTGGCTTTTTTTTATGTAATATGCATGCCAAATAATATGACAAGATCTAGACAATAATTGATCCGTGTGGAAAATTA
>BQNB010160721.1:0-14767 GCA_026074375.1 Tanacetum coccineum
ACGATTAATATTAAGACTACGAGCTAACCTATGCTAGACATAACACGGGGTGACCGAGTCTTTTTCATGATCCTAACAAAACCTTAACCAAAGAACCCTTAGGTCTCAAGCCCAAAACCAAACTAACTTCTTTTATTTTATATCAACTATAGAACCTACGAATGTGAATGAATCCTTAGCGGATGAAAGTTGGATAATCGCTATGCAAGAAGAATTAAATCAATTCATTGCTAACGACGTTTGGGAGTTAGTTCCACAACCTAGGAATATGACAATCATAGGAACTAAGTGGGTGTTTAGAAATAATTTAGACGAGAATGGTATTGTTTCTCGAAATATAGGTTAGTTGCTCAAGGCTATAATCAACAAGAGGGCATCGATTATGATAAAACGTATGCCTCAGTTGCAAGACTTGAGTCAATTAGTATACTATTAGCTTATGCATGTGCCTTATATTTTAAGCTATTCCAAATGGATGTAAAAAGTGCATTCCTGAATTGTTTTATCAATGAGGAGGTATACGTGGTACAACCTTCGGGATTCATTGATTTCAAGAAACCGGATCATGTTTATAAATTAAAGAAAGCTTTATACGGTCTTAAACAAGCACCCAAAGTTTGGTATGATAGATTAAAAGCTTTCCTTATTAAACATGAATATAAAATGGGAAGGGTAGATAACACACTTTTTACTTAGAAGAAAAGTTCAAATCTCATCATCGTTCAAATATATGTCGATGACATTATATTCGGTTCGACTTGTCAAGGCATGTGTGATGAATTTGCCAAAATCATGCATGACGAGTTCGAGATGAGCATGATGGGTGAACTTAACTTCTTCCTTAGATTAC
The DNA here is from genome assembly GCA_026074375.1 of Tanacetum coccineum. Taxonomy (NCBI): domain Eukaryota; kingdom Viridiplantae; phylum Streptophyta; class Magnoliopsida; order Asterales; family Asteraceae; genus Tanacetum; species Tanacetum coccineum. Next base: position 851 of record BQNB010160721.1, read on the forward strand.
AAACAAAACAAATGGAAGATGGTATCTTCTTTAATCAATCTAAGTATATTAAAGAAATGCTTTGGATTAGAAGATTCTAAACCAATAAAAACCCCCATGTCATCCGATACTAAACTCATGAAAGACAAAGAGTGTGAGTCGGTAGATAGTACCAAGTATCGAGGCATGATAGGTAGTTTATTATACCTAATGGCAAGTAGGCTCGATATCATGTTTAGTATCTGCCTTTGTGCCCGCTTCCAAGAGGCTCCCAAAACCTATCACCTTGAAGCGGTTAAGCGTATCTTCTGATACATTAAAGGCACTATGCACTTAGGATTATGGTATCCTAAAGGGATCGGCATAGAAACTGTAGTGTATGCTGACTCTGATCATGCGGGAGATTATCTAGACCGAAAGAGCACTAGCGGTATTTGTACGTTTGTGGGATGTTGTTTGACATCTTGGTTCTTGAAGAAACAAACCGCTCTTGCTATATCAACTACCGAAGCCGAATACGTAAGAGCCGGAAAGGCATGTCAACAAGCAATATGGATGAAACAAGCTCTCATCGACTACGATGTACAACTCGACGACGTTCCGATCATGTGCAACAACAAAGGCACGATTGACCTTAGCAAAAACCCGGTGCAACACTCTCGTACTAAATACATCGAAATACACGTCATCACTTTATTTGTGATAATGTCCAGAAAGGACATATATCAATCGAAAAAGTGTCATCCGTCGATAATATCGCTGACATCCTTACCAAACCCCTTAAACGTAAATCGTTTAACTATCTACGTCTTGGTTTAGGAATGATGGAACACATTTCATAAACCGTGTTTGTCCGCTTCTCTTTCTTCTAAGTCTCGATTCTAGTCCGTGTTCCATTCCATGTCGTGACAACTTAAATACTTCATCCGAAGTACTTTAAGCACTTTTAATTCGCGAAATGCAAATTAAAACGTCACTCCTCTTTGTAAAATTTTCATCAAAACTCAGTCCAAAAACCCTCGCTGAAGGCGACCCCCATATCTCAGGGACCCTAAAACATTTTCAAGCGACCCCCTTATCGATATGGGACCGCCACCAGCAGACACCATATTTTCTACACTTTGTCAATATTTTCTAAACACAAAACCAAACACCACCTCTCCCTGCTGCAGCGACGAAAACAAACAAAACAACCCAAAAACGCAAAATCAACCATTAAAAATTAAATTGAAGATAAAATCAACACATACAATCATTCCTAACATCATCAACATCATTAATTGTAAGTCATTTCATCTATTTTCTTTCAATTTGAGTCTAGGGTTCAAGATGAACACACAAAATTGAAATTGGGGATTTTCTATTTTTCTTTCAATTTTGCACAATTAGGACTACTAGGATACAATGTATAACTAATATGCTTCCCATAGACATAGAATTTTCATTCATTGGTAAGTTTGTCAAAAAATTAATTTTGAACCAAAACCCCAATTTCATTTTCAAAATCACTCACGTTAGGAACATAATAAAATTACCGTTAGGCATCGTTAATACATACTAAAAATGTTTTCAAATACATGCATAATGATCTCATGAACAAAATTCGAGATACATAATTCATATGTATTTTTTGACTTGTTTGGATGAGCAAAATCAAATTAAGGAGCGTTTGGGTTAACTCTTAGGATGTTATTTTTAGGTCGAGTTAATCGTTACTCTAAATTTGTCACATTTAGGCACACTAGAAACAATGTCTGTACAATACTACAAGTAAACGATAATAAAATGAGACTTTAATATTCTCTTTATATGTAATCATGCCTCGTAAATCATCTGAAGACTATAAAAATACAAGACACTACATTCTAATGATTTCCCATGAATAGCGTTCACCTTTAAAAGAAAAACTAAGAAACCTTAAAAGACGCTACATTCATGAGGGTCGGGTGGTTTTTAAGGACTATGCGGACATAGGGCCTTGTTCAGTTTTGTAGAGTTTGAGTGTCTTTTTGAAATCAATGACCAAATTTGTCCTTGCTTCATACTTGAATTTTATAGTCAATTTCAATTAAACTATTCTGACGAGGGTTAAATGTTTGTTGAATTTGTGATTCAAAATCCATTCTTTTCTTACTCTCTTGAAGATTTTGCTCAAATTCTTGACATACCTTTTGAGGGTGCTTGTGTCTTTACTGACAGGTGGTCACTTGATGAGTTGACATATGGTGTCCCTATGGATGGTCCATATCAAACCAACCCTCCTTCTCCTGATGACGTCATTTCGTATATTCGAAATGATCGATAAGGTCAAGTCACTCGCATCCGTCATGAGCAAGAAATTGATGTTCAAGATCATTAAATTCTTACTCGTGAAATTGTGTCCACCTTGAAGCCTTTAGAAGAAATTATCTGGGAAAATGTTTTATGTTTGGGGGGGTTCCCGCGTGTCTTTGTTACATGCTCTATTGTATTGTAAAATCTAAAAAATTCAACCTCACCTTTTATATGGCAAAACGAATAGAGTGGGTCACTAAACAATCTAGGTTAATTCTACCATATGGTATGCTGTTAACCCGTTTGTTTAAATTTGTCACGAATGAGAGTCCTGAGTTGCTAAATGAGTCGTATGTCTTGTACGATCGTGTCATGAATCCTCTTACCGCTCAACAAGCGCAAAAGACTAGAAAGGATTATGGCACGAGAAGAGGTCGTCACTCCATTTCTTCTTCCTCCGCCATCGATCAACCATCCGCCTCTTATCTCAACGATGATGATGATGGAAATGATGAAGGGACCTCACATGCAAGTACTCCCTCCCCCATTCGTTATGTCAAATCGCTAACAAATAAAGTTCCTCAAGTCTTTCAAAACCCACCTAACATTGACCCCAACATGGAACCATTTTACACCCGTCAAACCGAAATCATCAACCATCAAGTTCAGTTATGAGATGAGCATCGTGGTAGATTAAGGTCAATCGGAAAAGGCTTCAGGAACTTATGGAGAAACATGAAGAAGAAATGAGAAATCTTGAAAAATAATTGCTATATGACATTATTCATTATCTTTACTACTCCCTTATGCTTACATACTTAAACTTGTGTTATTTGTTAGTAACTTAGTACGTAGTACAAGCAATATAACTTGTCTTGGATGATCATTCCATGTTATCATCCTAAAACCCTTGCTTGCATGAACCTTGATACACTATGGCTATCTATATGATATCATGCATGATTATCTCTTAACTATTATGCATATATGTGCTTCTTTGATTGAATTTAGGATGGTTAATTTTATGAATTTGATTCTTAAGTATTAAATGATTCATGGTGAAATAAGATTGACTGCAAAAGGGTGACTTTAGAAAACTTTTTCTGGACTTGTTTTGCAACCTTTTAAAAAACTAAAAAAATTTCTCCTCCAAAAAACGGCCCCCATAAATAAGGGGCGGCCCCCTAATATGTCTGGGACCGTCATATATTTATGGGACCGCCATCAGAGTCACGGAAAAATTACTGTGACTACCTGTTTTTCTGTGCTATTGACTATTCTCTCCACTAGTCACAACTATACTTTATGCATTTTGCTAAACCACTCTTGGAATCTACTTTCTTAATCCTCGTGCTTTACCTCTTCAATCCTATGCTTCCTAATTAAATAAGCCATCCTTCCCACTCTTCTTATCATCTTCATCTTCTTCAAACTTTTCTACCATGGATTCCACTCAAGCCTCTTCCTCCCATGGTTTTAAGAAAATCAAACTCACCATCATACCTCCAAAAAACTCTTTGTTGATCACATAAATGATGATGATAACCTCACTACACCTTCTCCTACAACAACTTCTTCATCTCCAACTCCTCCAAATGCACCATCAAAAACTCCATCAACCAATGAAACCTCATCAAGCCAAGATAACACAACTTCCTCCTTTCAATCAAAACTTTAAATTTCACCACCATCATCTAATGAAGCATCTCCTCCTCAACTTTTGAACCCTTTTCTTGACAACATCTTGGATGTTTCTCCAAGACCTTCAAACCCTCAACCACTTTAAAGTTATCCTTCTTTGGATATCACTCTCTCATAGTCACCATTTGAAAACCTTGAAACTCCATTACCATCATCTCCACCACAACCTCAACCACCTATCATAGGCTACCCTCTTTACTACAACTACCATGACTACCATGGATCAACATGTATATGTTGTTCTCACTACCGAACTCTTTTCTTAACCTTAAGAGATGAGATGAACAACATGTTTACTCATCTTGAGTATCTTCTCACTACCACGATCACCTTACACTTTCCACCTCCACCTTGAAATGTTTTCAAAAATCTCATAAATGTCTCACCTCAACCTTTTGCTCAAAAAGTCATCCCCTATGAATCATGAATCATTTAGGACTTATGTAGTATTATCTTTATCTATCTCATGAAGTAAGTTTAGATTGTAGTGTAACTTATAGACTAATGGTCTCTTGACTCGTCTTAGCTCTACTTTTATTTCATGTTGCATGAATTTATCACTTGTGTTTGCTATTTTATAAGTTTTTTGATTGTCGAATGAAACTCTCTTTTGGGTGACTTAAATTCAATGTTATGTTTAAAAGATATTTTTCTTGCACTTGTACTTCTAACCTTGTTTTGTTGCAAAAAAAATTTGTAAGATCGATTCCTTGCTACCCCAAACGAGGGGGAGCATACATCAAGGGGGAGTCTTGATATCGTCGATTTCTTTCTCTCTTCTATAATTCTACGATCATCCTTTTTGAATTCGCCAAAAATAGGGAGAAATAGAATGAAACTCATTAATAATTTGAAACCTTTAATTTTATACAAAATGAGTTTATATTTTGTCATCATCAAAAAGGGGGAGATTGTTAATACAAATAATGTCTAAAAACGTTATTTATATATTTTGACCTCTTAACGTTTTGATAATAACAAAATGTAAAAACGTTTACAATAAAAATAAATGTTTACAAATTATTATTCGTAAAATTCCATTTCTAATATTAATCACTTAACGTATATACAAACAAATCATTAAGCATAATTAGTGATCAATAAAATATTTCTTTCTCAACCATTACATTTTCACAAAAGTATTTTTTACAAAAATAAATATACATAAATACTTTTTAATTAAAGAAAATGTTTTATTTAAATAATAAAATTTAAAATCTGATTTTCCCTCCAAAATAAAAGCTTCCATACCAGATACAACCTTCACCACAAAAAGACAAAAACAGGAGCGAAGTTTACTGGCGTCCCCCTTTTAGGTGCGGCGGCCCCCAGATATATCTAGGACCGCCAAGACTGCCCTAGATATATCTGGGACCGTTGGGACCCCCCCCCCCAAATGACTGTTGGAATTCCTGGCTATAAATACTGCATTATTGCTGGCAGAAAAACATTCCTCTTTGCATGAATTTTTCCAAATCTCTTTCTCTCTCCATCTCATCTTTCTCATTCTTCTATCAAGTGCAAGAGAAGAACATTCGTATTCGCCAAGAAACGAATTGTTATTTAGTGATCTCTCCTCTTTTCTTTTAAGTATCAAATATCCATTGTAATTATCTTGTGTAGTTGTGTGATTCGGATTGTGTGTAAATCCGATAGTGTAGATCTTGTGATTGTGTATATCTTGTGAAGTGGTAGATTGGTTCTAGCTAAGATTAGGACTCGACATTTAGCATAGTGTCGAAAAATAACGTAAGCGACGTGTAAACGATTTTCTCCGTCTAAAGGGATCTTGTTGACATAGTGAAATCTCGAGTAGGATACTCGGGGAGTGTAGTAGGGCGAAGAGGTGCTTCGTAGCCGAATCACTATAAAATCTTGGCGTCTTGGTTTGATTATTCTTTTCTCTATCTCTCTATATTATTGTGATTGTTAATTAGTTCTAGTTTAGATATTTATATTGTTGATTCATATTGTTGATTGGTTAAACATATAAATCGAATCAAAGCATTTTTAAAGCAAAGTTTCAAAACGTAAAACAAACCGGTAAACTATTCAACCCCCACTTCTAGTTTCTACAGGGACCAACGAATAAAAACGTAAAATATTACAAGAGTTTAGGCGAAACCATGAAAAATAAACGTATAGATTAAAAATAAAATTATGACATATGTGATACTTTTATGAAATAATAAATTACGTAGAGCACGTAGACTAATATCTTGTCTAAAGTCGGGTTCACGTTTAATAAATGTTTAACTACGAATACTGCAAGACATGAAAGTATACGTGAAAGTGAAAAATAAAAGTACAACATATATAAAATAATTATATAAAATGATAAAAATTCATTAAGCATGAGGACAATATTTAGTCTAGAGGTGGTTAATATTAAATGTACATTTTAAGATATACGCGGAATAACTTATCTGGTTACCCGAAAAAATAATAATAATTTTTTTGCAAAATTAAAATAAATAGTAAAAACACGAAGTCAATTAATGACCCGAAAAATACGAATTATTACAGTCACCCCCCGTTAAGGAACTCTGGTCCCCAAAGTTCAACTAGTGCCGTCAGATGATGGAGTGTCCGGGAAAAAGTAAAGGTACATGCAAACAAATATTAAGTAAATAATATTGATTACATAAAATGTTTGCGATGTGCGCGTAGGTACGGATCAATTGTTATGAAAATCCTTAATGAAAGGATTGAATATTTGAACTGATGAGAAGGTAAACGAAAATGAAGAATTAATAAGTTGTACCGATGATCAAAGAAGCGTATATCAAGTAATAATACATATCAAGATCGAAAATGAATTAGTACCGATAATCAATCTAGACGGAGGAATCAAGGAAAAGTACTAATCTCCAAAAGAAGTAGATGCTAATGCAAAAAGGTTATACCGAGTATAATAATTTATGAACAAGGAATTCTAAAAATGAGTGATTAAATATTTTTATGAACAAAGAAGCAAACGACCATCAATCAATGCAACGAAAGAATCAATAGATGATAAAAAAAATATTTATATCATCACAAGGGAAATCAATGAGAGTATCTGAAAAAACAATAAAGATATCATGAGCATGTAAAATACGAACATGTCAACGACTTAAGAGGGCACGTAAAAGAACATATATACACATGTAATAATGATCAAAAGAATAAATACAGAGAATGATCCGCATAAACAAATTACGAATCAAAGAAGTTTAGCGGATCATTTGTACGAAAAATCAAGCAAGAGAAAGAACAAATTGTTCATAATAATAGTAGATAGAAGTAGGTATCAAGAATATCAAAATATAGTAACGGTAAAAGAAGAAGAAATGAACGTAAAGAATTATTTGATCAACAAAATGAACGTAAAGAGTCATTTGTTTTATCAGATTATGAACCGAAAGACTACAGAGAGTCATCCGTAAATTAATTGATGCAACAAAGGAGCATTAACACCAATAGCTGAAAGAGGCATATCTCAAGGAAACAATATATCAAGATTTCTAGATAGGATAAGTGAATTAATTGTATCAACAATTTATTATTATAGAGAGTTAATACCAAATGGCTAAAACAAGCACATATGAAGGAAATGATTTATCAAGGATGTTAAAATAGGGTAGGAAAAGTTAATTGTATAAACAATTAATTATTGAAGGGAGTAGATATATCCGTAGCACAAAGCAAACAATACATTGAGAGTTTTTTTTAAAAATGATTTAAATAAACATCATTAACTATGATGGTAGAGATTCCATCTTCGGAGTGGGGGTTGTTGGTTGTGTCATTCCCAATGATATTTTAGTTAGAAGGTGTGACCTTTATTATCGTGGTTTGTCTCAAGGGTCCTTATGCATGATTTGTTCTCGGCATCTCGGATCGCGTTCTGCTCTAGGTAAAAGAGCATGTCAACCAAACGTTGGGTTATAAGTTGCTTGATAGATGCTGAACTTTTAGAAATTGTCTTCCTAGTGGCATAATTCTCCAAAATCACAAGGAGAAAAGAGAAAAAGAATGAGTCGTTAATGAGTCACGTTTCAAAAGCAGGTGTTCCAAGGCGTCATGTACGAGGTGATAATTTAATAGTCGTATTCCAATCTACCGGCATGTTTTTATGCGGTGGGTTACGTGACGACGTATGCGTTTCAGAAGTTCGAGGTGAGTGTTCAAACTCGAAGTAGAAAATTAAATTGATGAATGGGATCGACAAACTATGTCGAGTTTTGATATCATCATGAAGAGAATTAAGTAAAGTCATGAAAAGGTTTTTGAGATCATCGTATCACTCATGATGTCTTGAGAAATGTCTAGAGACCATTGTGTAACTCACAATGTCTTGAGAAAGGTTTTAGAGATCGTTGTATCACTCACAACGTCTTGAAAATAAACGAGACCATTGTGCCACAACAATAACTTAAGAAAAGTTTTTATGTTTTATAAATAACATTCATATAGAAATTTAGTGACGCTTTAGAGAATAGATGCAAGTGATCAAAAATAGTCAATATTAATATAAATTATTTTTATATAAATAAATAGCGGTACTCTCAAAGATAAACGTAAGAGATCAAAGAGCAAATGGTGTATGTATATAAATATCCTTATATAATACTAGTAGTAACGCTCGAGGGAGTAAATAAGGAATCAGAAAGTATGCACGCACAGATATCAGATATATCGAGGAGAGACTCTTAATTGTGAAATATAGTTATAATCTAGTGTAACATTTACCCTTTTTGTGTTCTGAATATTTCATTAATAGTCCTTTGACTATTTGACTTTTGTCAGTTTATTCAGATTTTGTACCGTGTTGACGATGGTGATTTTATGAGATATGTGATGATTTGAGGTTTATTGTGATTAATAATCCTTTTTGAAAGGTATTATTGTGTTATTTGTATTCTGGGTGGTTCGACTCGTGAATTTTGATAAATGCCGAAAAACGAGTCCGACACGTTCGTTAATGTCCAAGTGAGTTTTGAAAGGGTTTAAAGTGAAAACATGTCATGTGAATACTCTAGGTTAATAGAAAAATATTTTTAAAGTGAATAAAAATGCTAATTAACTTTGGGGAAAATTTTACGGTTGAGTTTTACGAGTATTTAAGTGATTTCGACACGAAAAGAAGAACCCGACACCCCTTAGATGCCATAGCCGATCAAATGGTCAAGAACGGAACAAGGAGGCATGATTTTAGCTTCCTTGTCTTGCATTGGTACACATATATGCCATTCACTAGATAATTCTACTCATTTTCTTTTCATTTCAAAAAAATAAAACACACACTTGTGTGTGTGTGCCTTTGATCGTCCGCCCCTAAGCCACCACAAACCACCATAAAAATTCTAACTTTGATCGAGAACGTGATATTTCGGGTTGATACGAGTGTTTGGGTGTTCATTTAAACAACGTTTGGGTTGTCCGGTTCATGTCGAAATATACATTTTTGAAGATTTTCTTGTAAGTTTTCAAATTTAAATTTCGTTTGTCCTTTTGGGTTTATTTTGATGCATAGATGTTAGTTGTACAAGTTGATCGTTGTGAAAATTGATTTTTGGAAGCGAAACGAAAGAAAAAGGGTGTGTTTGGTTCGTGTAAAAAGAAAAGGAAAAAGAGGGTTTTTGTAGTTTTGATGTCGTGGTCGTGATGGTTGAATAATATATGATGCTAGAATGCTTATTTTTTATAGTAGCTTGTATGGCTTATTCGGGCTTATTTTTAAGCTATTTCTTGGCTTATTTAGGCTTATATGCCACGTGTAGATTTCCAAAATCACTAAGAAAGTGATTTTGATTATTTTTGTATTATGGCGTATGTTGTGGACTATTTTTGAGGCTTATGGTAGTAACCAAATGCGATACGTAGCTCTATAGCTTATTTTCAAGCTTAATATACGTATTTTGGAGTTATGGACTCACGGCCCAATAAGTCTATTTGAGCCGCGGCTTAATGGAAGGGCTTATTATGGTCCAGATTATTTTCTACATACATGTATATACTTATATATGTAAATGGACCTTAGTTTTGGACTTGGATTATATTTTTGACTTATAAAAGTCCTAATGGACCCTTGTTGGGCCTTAAATCCCAATAAGCGATATTTAGTAGTTATGAGAATTTTGACGGACTTTTGAAAGTGGAAATGTATTTACAAAGTGATATTGAATGATATTTTGGGGGAAAAGTATTGGTAAGCGTTAACGATTGAGATTTTGGTATTTTGTCGAAAAGTGTCGAAATTATGGAAAATTGTTGAAAATAAGGTTTGAAACCTTGGAAAACGTTGTATAAATATACCGGTCATGTCGAAATTTCGTAAAAAGTTTATACTTAGTAATTTTCTTAAAAACATGATTTTTGATTTTAAATAATAAAATAATATTTAATTATTTTATTTATTTAATAAATTCACTAAAAGACGAAAAATATAATTTTCTCGAAACTTCTCTAATGTGTTTATTATGAGTAAACGTTTTATTTTCAACCGTATAATGATTATTTTGAACTGTCTAAGAGTTACCGAATGGACTTGTCGAAATATATTTATAATTATTAATTATAAATATTTATTTATATTACTTATCTATTTTCTCTAAATAGTATAAGTATGTATTATCGGGGAATGAGATTGATATGATTGTGGAGTTAAGTCGTCAACCATCACACCACTAAACTGTTTTGGGTAATTGTACAACGCGTCTAAAACACTATGCATCAAACGTGAAGATTGTTTTGGAATTGGATGATTAAATTAGGACATTAACTGGACTAGGTCGTGTGCGGGCGTCGTTGCATTTGATTATGTGATTGAGATTGGGTTGCTAAAGACTTGTTTAAGGTGAGTTCTCGTAGCCCTACTTTTTACTGGTTTTTCCATTGGGGAAAATGATACTCAAATGTGTTTTGAAATGTTTTGAATTGATTTATGCGAAATGTGGTTTTGTTTTACAGACAAGTTATGTGCTTATGACTGCTATGTGAATATTATGTGTTGATTTACTTGCATGTACTGTGTTTGGCATGACAAGGTTCTGTGTGGTACTTGCATGTGTTGTGTTTGGCATGCAAGGTTCTGTGTGGTACTTTCATGTGTTGCGTTTGGCATGCAAGGTTCTGTGTGGTTCGCCCTAATATAGTCCTCCAGCTGGTAGGCCCTTTAGGTGCTTTAGTGATTTGGGAGTTGCGACTCCGAGTTTATTATTGGATGTCGATATATAACTAGCGGGGATTCTATGTCTTGGATTGTTAGCATATATTTACTGTTATATAGCACTATTGTCCACTGTTGAAATATTGGCACAACTTTTAGGTATAAGGTCAAACCTACGAGCTCACCAATATTATTGTTGACATTTTCGAGTATCATTTTCAGGTGAAGTGAAAGAAGAGTAGTTTGGTGATTGTGATAGTAGACTTAGAAGTATCCCGTGCGGATTTTCGTTTGAAGTCTTGCTTGCTTGTTGTTTGAATCTGGTATTTGGATGTTTTGGATTAAGTTTGGATTACGATCCCTTGTCTGGGCAGTTGAATAATTGTAAGAGATTGGGGATTTTAGTTGCGATTTAGGACATCACTTGAGTTTGTTCCAGGTTGATGGTCTTCATAGCACTTGGAGTTTATGCAATGTAGTTTTCTCTATTTTCGCATCTTGTGTTATGATTGATCATTATGTTACATTCCCGAGTTTCCGCCTTTGTCCGGGTGTGACTGATTGGTAATCTGAGCCAAGGTTATAGAGAACTAAGTAGATTGGCCTAGACTATAACCTAAGATCCGTCGTCTAGTTGCATATAGGATCTATATGTTCGGTGTTCCGCTTTTGTGTGCCTTTGTGTGTTCGCGGTTTAGTGCCTTAGTTATGTCATTCATTGAAATGAGTGTGCTCAATATTGAATATGAATGGGAAAAGATGCGAATATAAGTACAGTGGCCAACGTAGTTATAAGCGTATCACAACTCACTCATACTTAGTAATGTTGTTCACACAAATTGATGTTGACACCGTAGGGTGGTGTTATGTGTACATCGATATATATAGTGAGATATTCTATATATATATATTAGTCTTCCCACTTACCTAACGTTGCCCATGTTCTCCCTCGTATAGATAATACCGCCAAGAATGAGGACTCGAAGTGCTAGCCAACCTGCTGCCGAATCATTAGGATGGGGAATGGGTGAACGGGTTGGTAGAGATAGAAGGGGTAAAAGACCTAGGGAAGGTAATGATGAGCGTGTTGATGAATTGAATGGTCAAGGAAATGACCAAGGTATGGGAGCTAATGGGGGTGTAGAGGGAGTCAATGGGAATGTAGAGGGAGCCAATGGGGGAGCACCCGACTTCTCAACGATCATTGCCCAACAATTACAGAACCTCTTACCCGCCATGTTGGCTCAGGTTAGTAACCGAGGAAATGTTGGAAATCAGAATGGTAATGTGGTTAATGAGAACGTTCAGGAGAACGTTGGGAATGTGATAGTGAATGGCAACCGAGTAGGTTGTTCATATAAGGAGTTCTTAGCTTGTAACCCTAAGGAATATGATGGTAAGGGAGGTGTTGTAGTTCTTACTCGTTGGATTGAGAAAATGGAGTCTGTGCATGATATGAGTGGTTGTAGTATTGACCAAAAAGTGAAATACACTGCTGGTTCATTTGTGGGTAAGGCTTTAACGTGGTGGAACTCTCAGATCCGCACGCTAAGCCGGGAAGTTGCTGTTAGTATGTCATGGAATGACTTTAAGTTTATGATGATACAAGAGTTTTGTCCTAGTCATGAGATGCAAAAGTTGGAATCTGAGTTGTGGAATCACGCCATGGTCGGGGCTGGCCATGCTGCGTATACTGATAGGTTTCATGAGTTGGCTAGGTTAGTTCTATATTTGGTAACTCCTGAGAGTAGGATGATTGAGAGGCATGTGTATGGCCTTGCTCCATAAATCTGTGGGATGGTGGCAGCAACGGAGCCAAAGACTATACAAAAGGTTGTGCAGATTTCTGGTGCACTGATTGATGAGGCTGTTAGGAATGGACCAATTAAGAAAGTTGAGAAAAGAGGAAGTGTGGGGGAACCTAGCAAGGATAGGAGTAGAAGGGATGATAATAAGAGGACTAGGACTGTAAATGCTTTTTCTACTACTGTAAACCCTGTAGGAAGAGAGAATACGGGTACTTGGCCCAAGTGTACCATCTGTAACTCCTTCCACGCACCCGGTGGGCTTTGTCGCACATGCTACAACTGTAACCTCCAGGGTCATTTGACAAGGGATTGTAGAAGTGTGCCAAGGAATGTAAATCCTGTCAATGCTAGAAACCCAACTGTTAGGGCATGTTATGAGTGTGGTAGTACCGACCATGTCAGGCCAGCTTGCCTTAGGTGGAATAGACCACAAGGACCGGGAGAAAATCGTCTAAATTAAGTTACTGCTAATAAAGGAGGTCAGGGTCGTGGAAACCAAGGGAACCAGGCTAGGGGTAGGGCATTCATGTTGGGAGCAGAGGAAGCTCGCCGGGATCCGAACATTGTGACGGGTACGTTTACTTTAAACAATCATTTTGCCACTACCTTATTTAACTCTGGTGCTGATTAGAGTTTTGTTTCCACTACTTTTATACCTCAGTTAGGCTTAGAGCCCAGCGACTTACGTTTCAGATATGAGATTGAGATAGCTAGCGGGCAACTAGTAGAGATTGATAAGGTTATTAAGGGTTTCAAACTAGAAATCAAAGGTCATGTCTTTGACATCGACTTGATACCTTTTGGACATGGGATTTTTGATTTGATTATAGGTATGGACTGGTTGTCTAATTACAAAGCTAAAATAATTTGCCATGAGAAGGTAGTAAGGATACCACTATTGGATGGCAAGGTACTTAGAGTATTAGGAGAGAGACCGGAAGAGAAAGCGAGACTCTTGATGAGTGCTAAGGCTAATGAAAGGAAACAAGAAGAGATTGTTGT
>BQNB010160722.1:0-14767 GCA_026074375.1 Tanacetum coccineum
CGAAATCTCTCACATAATATGTTTTTCTATTTTTCTCAACCACAAACTCACAGAAACTATTGTACTTTCTACTTTATTATATATTTTTCTTTTTTTTTAATACAATATTCTTGATCCAATATAAATTTAATGAATAAAATGTATTTGTATATAATAAGTCAAGTCCTCCTCCCGCTCAAACTGCGAGGGCGTATTAGTCATATATTTTTGGATATTAGCCGTATATAAGTCAAGTCAAGATTCATCAGTCAACAGTCAACAGTTAACGGTTAAATTAACATAACTTAGCCATCTAATAGTAGATATTACATACGAACATGAAGCCAACTTTTTAATTTTATGGGTGCGTTTGGTTTATAAATGGTATTAGGATATAAGAATGGTTTGAAAGATTTGAGAAAAGTTTGAGAAAAAAGTAAGATAGAGAAAATATATTATTATATACAAATACATTTTATTTTTTAAATTTATATTAGATCAAGAATATTGTATTAAAAAAAGAAAAATATATAATAAAGTAGAATGTACAATAGTTTGTGTGAGTTTGTGGCAGAGAAAAATAGAAAAACATATTATGTCAGAGATTTCGGTCAATACCCACTAAATCATAGTGGTATGGGTTTTGTGGGCTAACACATTCATCTCATTCCTATAGAAGTGTACAAACTATACTTTTTATGTTTCATACTAATCCTACAGTGCGAAATCACCATAACAAACACCCCCTAAGTTTTAGCCATATTATATAAATCACTATATTAAACTTTTGTTAGACTATATTGGAAAGCGAAGGGATAATTTCATATTTACTCAACTTAAATAACAAACTTTCATATTTATCCAAAACAGACGAGGAAGTTTGATCGAGTATGTTTCATCTCAAATTAATAGTCAGCTTTTTTTTTAAATGTCATAACTTAATTATCTACTACTAAAAACAAACGAGGAAGTTTGATCGAGTACGTTTACCCTAAAATACCCTTGGTTGACTTAATATTATAAACTTAAAAAAAGAGATTAATTAATTAGTTAATAGTAAAACTGTTATTAAAATCAGTAATAATTGTGTTTTTTATAATAATATGTATTTTTTATCATGAAAGACAATTATTTTAAGACATAGTGAGTAAAAACTAGCCGCCACGTGACCCGCCTTGTCAAATATGTCATTCACCAAGTTCATTCGGTTTTGTGTCTAGTTCATTAACCAGTCCAAGAGTCATACCTATTTAAAGAAGAGACCAGTTTAGTTTCGAGCTCTGTCGGTTTTTTGACCAGATCATCGTAGTCAATTCATAGACCAGACCATAGACGCATAGATACTTGAAAAGGGGCTCAGTTTAGTTAAAAGTCCTTTAGATTTTTTACTAGCTCAACCAGACCATACATACTTAAAGAAAAGTGACCGGTTCAGGTTCAGGTTTAAGTTCATAGTCTATCACTCTCGGCCCTTATGATCAGGACCGGTTCCTCTCACATTTTGAGTACCTGTCTTTTTTATTTTAGAGTAAATTGCATAAATCATCCCTAATGTTTGGCCAAATTGCTTGTTTCGTCCAAAACGTTACGAAAGTGCAAGGATCATCCCTGTGGGAAACCTTTAGTGCAAGGATCGTCCTTGTGGGGAGACCTTTGGGGAAACCTTTGATGACCAAAGGTTTCCCACATGGACGATCCTTGAACTTTCATAACGTTTGGGACAACAACAATTTGCCAAACTTAAGGACGATTTATGCAATTTACACTTTATGTACATCACACGTCAGTTATAAGCTTATTGGTTTTAACGTATGTTTTCATGAGCTTAATTTTTTTGCTTATTTAAAACTTTTTCGGCTTATATAAGCCGTACAGTTTCATAAGAACCACAAAAAGTTAGCTGATGAACTCAAATAAACCGAAATTTCACGACCCTAAAGTCTAAAAATTCACAACCTTTT
Organism: Tanacetum coccineum; assembly: GCA_026074375.1. Classification (NCBI taxonomy): domain Eukaryota; kingdom Viridiplantae; phylum Streptophyta; class Magnoliopsida; order Asterales; family Asteraceae; genus Tanacetum; species Tanacetum coccineum. Next base: position 1,941 of record BQNB010160722.1, read on the forward strand.
CAAATCACATCAATTACACATATCCAAACACCCCGAAACCGAATTTCACGACGCCGTTGACGAATTCCCCTTCATCGACGCCTCAAACTCCTTCGATGATGACGTCATCACTTTCGTCATCTCACCGTTGGATATATTTTGGGAAAAAACAACTAACAACCGAGCTAGCTCCATATACTAAACTCATAAGTGTTCAGACCACAAAAGATGGCTTGGAACACCGCCTACCTTTTATACAACTATTATAAGTCCTTATCCAAACACATATACGGCTTATTTCGCTATTATAAGCTAATAATCCATAACGCTCTATAATTAATATAAAGCAAAACAAACATCCACCCTTAACACCGCATTCAACTTTGAAATCATACTAACTGATCTGTCAATGCGTTTCTGCAGTTTCGGATTAGCATATAATCACTTGCTTTTTTTACATGGGTACCCGATTATTATAAATAAAACAATGAGGTCCCACGGATGGCGCCACTTGTTAGTACAAAATTCGTGCTGGGCTTGGTAGCGTGTCAAGTCTCTTATCGGGTCGGGCCTTCAAGTGACTTGGATACCGGATCTTGTACTAGAGCAAGAGAAGTGATGATTTTCTGCACAATTAAAAGTAAACCGTTAGCCTTACCGTGGGGACGGACCCCACGATTAGACTCCGGCGTGAGAGTAAGTATTCATTGTCAGAGTATGTGTCAGATAGAATAAGAATAATTGTGTACCTTTTGGGATGTATTGTGACCCCTATTTATAGGTGTCTAGTACTAGGGTTTCCTAGTATTTCGGTTACTTTAGTGGTGGCCGGAGTGGGTCCCTTGTCGGGCAAGGGTCCGCGGCAATCGTGTTAAACGGACGCAGATACTCTGCGGACGGACCGTCTTATAGGTGGATCCGCGGACGGATCGTCTACAAGTGGATCCGCGGACGGATCGCTAGGTTCGGGGCCGAAGCCCACGCGAGTTTGGGCTTTACCATGGCCCGTTATTGATAGGTTTAGCCAAAAAGCCCAAGTGATAATGTGGCCCAAGCCCAGAGGCTTGGTATACCCATTATACGTCATCAAGTCCCCCCAGTCTAGTATGATATTGCCCGTGGGTTATTTCCTGCCTGCGGTGATCAATGCTAGACTTTTACTTTATTTCCTCGTTGCGTCCTGTTTTTGTGCTATACGTCTTCTGAGTTGGTGACGCTTCAATTACGTGGAGCGTTGCTGTCCTTTCATCTTCTTCTGACTTGTGGCAGCTTTTCACCAGTTTCCATGCGCTTTTCTATCGTAGATTAGGCAAGTGGCCCATACGTGGCGTCATCCAAGTATCGGTAGGAGTAACTATCCCAAAGTATAAATACCCCTTGTTTTTACTGTTCTTTCTCTTTACAAAATCTTTCCACCTCCATTGTTAACTTCTTAGCTTTTACCTCTTACTCCTCGTGCATCACTTTCCTCGTTTTCAATTTTTCGAGATTCAGGTTAGCATCTATCTTGGTTGTTCTTCAAAAATGGCTAATAAACATTCTATTATGACCCGAGAAATGGTAAAGAGCTTTTTCGATAGTTATTATATTCCCGATGAAGTTCATCCTACCGCGCCGGGGCGAGATAGGACTATCACCCAATTTCGAATCAAAGACACCAACTGCCCGAACAGAACCTTAGAAGAAGGCACCGGTGACAGTATTCCCGACAGCCCATCACCGCACGCTAGTGTATTCAAAAGACTCAAGAAGAATAGATCCCCTTCACCGCAGCCCCGGCCGCGGAAAGAAGGGGGCGTGTTTACTAGACTGGGAAGAAAGGATCCGGTTCTGTTACTTCCGGGAGCTTACGATCAGTAGTCGGCGAAGATCACCAAGCAAAAAAATGAAGTTGAAACAAGAAGGGACATCAACAAAGGCAACACCTTCTCGTACGACTATCCATTACTCGGAAAGTGGAGGACAGTGAAGGACGGTCACTGGAAATCTAGGTTTTTCAAGAAGGCAAGAACATCGATCACCTTTGAGGACGATCTCTATCAGACATTGGAATGTGAGCGAAAGAAATCCTTTCACACTACGGATCCGTCACTTTAGCTCTTCGAGGACTAGGATGCCCAGCATGTCAAAAAACATACGAGGAAAGCGGAGATCGGAAGATCACTAATTGTTATTTCTATCGGCCGCAAAAACAGAGGTTTGGGCGATGCCCGGACTGGTGTCACATTTCAACTCAACCCTAACCGGGAATGCCAGAGTTTGGTTTGACAAGTTACCAAAAGAGTCGATTGATAGCTATGAAGATCTAAGGACAGCGTTTAGGGAAAACTATCTTCAGCAAACAAAGCACATCAAAGATCCGGTGGAGATTCATCATATCAAGCAAAGAGACGGAGAATCTACGGAGGACTTCATGGAAAGATATAAGGCAGAAGTTCTGGATGTAGAGGGTGCTCCAATTTGCATGAGAATCTCCGGATTTATGCACGGAATAACGCACCCTGGGTTAATCAAGCGTCTATATGAGAGAATCCAGATCTGTAGGACGGAGTTGTATAGAATGACTAAGTCTTCCTACAGGGGAAGTGGCTGCACTCAGTCCTGGTCGAAAGGAAAGCATCTTCCATATGGAAACATCAGAGGAAGTGCGACAAACCGACTTTCAAAAAAGGCTTCAAAAATAAGCACAAGACGGATCGCAAGCAGGACAGAATTCTCACTCCCACTAAAACACCAAAGAAATTTTCGCTTGGAGTAAGGGAAGTTCAAAGCTCCACCCCCAATGGTAACTCCGGTCGAAAAAAGAGATCCGTGCAAGTACTGCGAATTTCAATCAGATACAGGGCATAACACGAAACGAGTGCATGCAGACTAAAGAAAACAAATAGATGAGAGATCTCAGGCCGGAAATGTTATGTCACAGTTCATCAAAGGAGCTTAAAGCAGAATGACAAGAGAAGCACTAAAGGTAAAAAGGGGAAGCGTCCGGAAAAGATAAACCTTTGACTATACTGATGATCCAACCATGGGAAAGAGTGGCCAAGCCAAGGATACCAGAGCTTCTCTCCGGAGACAGCAATGTCTTTCCCACCGCTAACGTGGGAAGACGGGACGGAAAGCCGCTGATCTATCGAAGGCGAAATAGGGTGGACCTTTTGGGCATAGGGTATTATGTTGACGCGTGGGCTCTTCGGAAAGTCTTGGGTATGAGCATTGCTTCGTAAAGCTCTGAAGGAGATAAGGGATCAAATGGTTTCGGCCACTACTACCTTATGGATTTAGGCGGAGAGACCATTTGGCCGCTAGGGTTCAGATGCACTTACTAGTCTTAAATAGGGTGATGCAAACACCTCACTTCCGCTTGGATGGAACTTCCATGGCGTTTTTTTGGTTTTTTTTTTTTTTTATTTTTTTTCTTGGGTAATCAGGTCACCATCCCAACACCAATGCAATAATAGGCAGGCAGGCATAAGAAAAATCCGGAGCTGTACCAATCAACCGCACACGGTATGTGAAATTCCCGTTTGAAAAGCGCACGGTAACGTTGAAGAGTAGTAGAGTTATCCCTTTGGAATGTGCAATGATCTCCGGACCTAGCATCCAGCCTCCCACAGCAAAACAAGTACTGGAAGAGAAAATAAAAATAGCAATCCATCCGGAGTATCCTGAACAAACAGTGGCCATAGGATCAACATTAACAGAAAAAGGACGAAAAGAACTATGTGCCTTGCTGAAACAAAACTTGGATATTTTCGCCTGGAAGCCAGCTGATATGACGGGCGTTCCAAGAAAAAAAAAAAAAAAAAACAAAACAAACATCGCGGAACCACCGCTGAATATCCGTGAGGGATATTCACAGTCAGGCCAAAGATAGGGGACAGGACCGGAAATGAAAATAAAGCAATCAAGAAGAAGTCGATAAGTTGGATGGATGCTGGAATTAATGAAGGAGGTCTCATTATCACAGTTGGCTATCTATCCGGTCATGGTAAAAAAGCATGACGGAACTTGGCGAATGTGGTGGACTTCAAAGACCTAAACAAAGCGCATGCCCCAAAAGACAGTTATTCCATTGTGGAAATAGGACTGGATAGGTGGAATCCCCTCTGTGGGTTCCCCTTTCAATTGTTTCTTGGATGCGTAAAAAGGATTATCACCAGATCAAGATGGCAAAAGAGGATGAAGAAAAAAAGGCGTTCATAACGAGCCAAGGAATATTTTGCTATTCCAAAATGCCGTTCGGTCTAAAAAATGCCGGATCCACGTATCAACGATTGATGGATAAGGCATTCCAAAGGCAAATTGGACGCAACCTGGAGGCTATATGTCGATGACCTGGTTATAATGACGTACGGAAGAAGAATAATCATCCGATGACATAACGAAAACATTCAAACCCTTCGCAGATTAAACATGAAATTGAATCTAAAAAGTGCACTTTCGGAATGCAGGAAGGAATGTTCTTAGGCTATAAAGTAAGCACCAATGGGTTGAAAGCATGTCCAGATAAAGCAGACGCAGTCCTTAGCTTGCCATCTCCGAGATGCATCAAGGACGTACAGAAGCTAAATGGAAAACTAGCAAGTTTAAACCACATTCTGTCAAAATCAGCATAAAAAATCGATACCTTTTTTCAAATCCTTGAAAAACTGCCCCACAAAAAGAGCGATTTTCATATGGACACCAGAAGCCGAAGGAGGCCTTCAAACAAAATGAAAAAAGCTTATTGCAGAATCTCCCAACTCCTTTACCGCTCCAAAGGAACGTGAAGAGTTTAATTCAATATATTTGGCTGCAGCAAAAGAAGCTTTCAGCGCGGTCTTAATGACGGACAGGGAAGGCAGGCAAATACCAGTATATTTTGTAAGCCGCACTCTACGAGGCCGGAAGTAAATAAACTTATTCTCCTATTGAAAAAAGTTGGTGTTAGCCTTGTCTCAGTGCAAGCAAACGATTGAAAAGATATTTCAGGACACACTGATCGTCGTAAATAACAAGTCAACCAATAAAGCAACTGTTATCAAGTTCGGAAATATCGGGAAGGATGCTGAAATGGAAGTTTGAAATAGAAGGATACGACATCCAATACAGACCAAGGACTGCAATTAAAAGGCAAATATTGGCGGATTTTATTGTGGAACGACCGGAAGAAGGGTCTCCGGACGAACTTATGGCAGAACCGGAAGTACTTCCGAGCCTGGTCGTTGTTCACAGGATGGCTCGTCCTGCGTAGACGGCTCCGGGCAGGTCTGTTACTTATAAATCCGGAAGGGCAAAATTCACGTAATGCCATGTGGTTTGTTTCCGATGCATCTAACAATGAGGCCCGAATATGGGCAATCTTATAGACCGGTCTCCGGATCGCATGAAAATTGGGGATAAGAAATACAGCAAATGTTGACTCAAGACTCGTGGGCTAATCAAGTTCAATGGCTTTATTGCCAAAGGTCGGCATGGTCAGTACTTTAAACAAGTAAAACACATTGGCAAGGAGTTCAAGGAATTTTCATCAAACAAATACCGCGAAGTGAAAACAAGAAAGCGGACGCCCTGAGCAAGGATCGCGTCCACAAGCTTCGAGCCATCTTATCAACAGGTGCTTGTGGAAGAATTGAAAGAAAAGTCCATAAACGAAGAAGAAATTCTCGACATAGTAGAGGAAGAAGGAAATACACGGATGACGCCACTTGTTAGTACAAAATTCGTGCTGGGTTTGGTAGAGTGTTAAGTCTCTTATCGGGTCGGGCCTTCAAGTGAATTGGATACTGCGATCTTGTATAGATCAAGGAGAAGGTGTTGTTTTTCTGCACAATTAAAAGTAAACCGTTAGCTCTTACCGTGGGGTCGGACCACACATTAGACTCCGGCGTGAGAGTAAGTTATTCTTGTCTGAGTTATATGTCAGATAGATTAAGATTAATTGTGTACCTTTTGGGATGTATTAGTGACCTCTATTTATAGGTGTCTAGTACTAGGGTTTCCTAGTATTTCGGTTACTTTAGTGGTGGCCGGAGTGGGTCCCTTGTCGGGCAAGGGTCCGCGGCAATCGTGTTAAACGGACGCAGATACTCTGCGGACGGACCGTCTTATAGGTGGATCCGCGGACGGATCGTCTACAGGTGGATCCGCGGACGGATCGCTAGTTTCGGGGCAGAAGCCCACGCGAGTTTGGGCTTTACCATGGCCCGTTATCGATAGGTTTAACCAAAAAGCCCAAGTGATGATGTGGCCCAAGCCCAGAGGCTTGGTATACCCATTATACGTCATCAGTAGGGGTAGCAATAACATGACCCTAGTTATATATAGTAATGGTAATGTGGAGTACGATTTATCACTAGATACTCACAAATACCGAAAATTGTATTTGTAACAATTCTTTATATTAAATAAAAAAGAATTGGCTATGACCAGACTAGCATTCAAAAATATAATAATGGTTCACTAGGATCTCACACCATATTTAAGTGAACAAGTTGGTTTATCGCTCTTGGCCTTTTTATAGCAAATAATACTTTATCATGTGCCATATAATGATATTCATGTACAAACAAACTAATACAGTGAATGTAAAAAAACGAATGAGTTGGAATTTAACCTGCGCATTGCGACGGAAGCTAATTTGTTGTGGACAATGTAACTTGATTTTTTTTTTTGTCGAAAATATAAATAATGTGAAGAGCTACCACGATGTGGCACCGTACCTGGTGCTCTAAGGGATTATATCATCATTTGTCATATTGCAAATAATAAGTCAAACCTAGTACTTCTACAATGCAAAATTAGTAGTACAAATTCTAACACAATTAACATCAACCGTTGTTCTTTTATACCTCATGTCATAAACCATGATGTTATCAGAAATTTCACTACACAAAACACAAAATCTAACACATCTAACTAAATATAAAGCTAACCACTTTGACTCAAAAAGTCAAACATACAATTCACTCGCATCAAACCAATCAAACAGTCAATCAACTTCACATAAAGTCAACTCTATTACACATACAATTTGAGCCAGTTTTTTTTTATATATCAAAAGTTGGCCCAAGGCCCATTGCAAAAAAAAAAAAAAGACAAAAGCACAACATGCTTCATAGTGTTAACAGTCTATACGGCTCATGACTTTCTTTGTATTTGTATGTAACTAGGTTAGGCCCATTATGCACACTATATATGTATCCTATTGTATTCATCTCAAGGAATATAAACGAATACACATATATGTGTATTCGTTTATATTCCTTGAGATGAATACAATAGGATACATATATAGTGTGCATAATGGGCCTAACCTAGTTACATACAAATACAAAGAAGGCCATGGGCCGTATAGACTGTTAACACATAGTATATTGATGAATTATATGGAAACAAATAATTGCATTGCTACGCATTTCTCCAATGATATCACTTATTCATCGCAAACGCCTAATTAACCGGTTAAAAAAAGGTTTTTGAAGAAATAGATTTTGGGTTCAATCTCAAATTCCAGACTAAAATGTCACTTGAACAGTTACTCATTGCTTGGGGCTTCGTCCTTAGAGAAAGGTCAACCGACATCCAAAAATGTGCACGGGATGAGAGTTTCCACGCCAATTTAAACCTTTTGAAAACATATAATTGCATTGTTCATTAAATCCTCTCCATTTGCTAAAGGTCGAGTTTTGTCCACAACAACAATGTACCATCAAACTAACAAAAGAAAGCGACGAGACAAATTTATTGTGCTCCAATGTAAAAGTACTAACATATACCATCTATGTAAGGTCAGTTAACCCCACAAATTATGAAACGTAGGTTTCGTGATACTGATAACCAGGGTTGTAACAGGAGCGCAATGGCGCCGTTAAAGCGCGAGGCGTGACTGACATGATAGAAAATAAACATATGCGTCGGCTCAATGCTATGCTGACCATGTATATGGGCTGTGTAATCGCAATTTGAAGCCGGTATATGGGATTTTGAAATAGATGAAGAAGATTACATATAAGGATAGTTTCGTGACTTTATTATTTATGTATAACATTCTTTTGTAAACTCGATGCCTATGAAATATAATATGAATACAGAATATATAATCTATATATATTTGTGCTGCTTTAGCTCATTCCTTAAAAAACATCGTGGCCCACCAAGGCTCTTACGGCATGAGGTTTAACCATGCCGTCATGCCACGACTCAAACCCACGGATAATGTTTGTATCTTATGCTTCCACAAAATATCAAGAAATCACTTGGGACCGATCCGTCCATGTAGTTTTTGGGTGGTGAAACCGATTATAACATGATTTGAAAACTTATATTTGCCTGATAGTCATACATTGATGTAATAAGATTTTGGTTAGAAGTTAAAAATGACGAGTATTTAAAGTATCCATGTTAATTTCATCTAAGTTTAACTCATCATGTTTGATGAATTAGAGGTGTTCAAAATAATTCTATAATCAAAATCGAAAAACCCGAATCGAATTTGTCAAACGAAACCGAACGGAATGGAATATTCAGTTTTCAATTTAGATATGGTTTTGGCAAAGTGTTAACCGAAAACCGATTTCATATGAATATATATGTATTTTTATATATTTATATAAAAAGACCGTTAGAATTTCTTTTTAATGTAAATGAAACAATTCTAAGCTCGAAATATTTTGTTTCTAAAAAATTACTATAAAATTAAATTTGTAAAAAATATAAATTTTGTAATTCGGGTATTCAAGTCAACCTGAAAACAAAACCCGATTAAGAAAATTCATCATTCAGTTTGCTTAAATCCTATTTAAATTCGGCCCGGTTTAAAACCGATGAAAACCCAGGTAGGGGTGTTGATCGGTTCGGTTATCGGGTTATTCGGTTATTTTTTTTGTCAACCCGAAAACCGAACCGAACCGAAAACCGAAAACCGAATTTGAATTCGGTTCGGTTCTCGGGTTGACCCGAATAACCCGAATTTCACTATTCAATTTTTTTTAATAATTACATAGATTTTTAGTAAACAAAAAATTCTTATTAACATAAAAGGTGTTTTTTTATATTATGATAACATTTTAATGGTATTTATATTTATAAATATATAAAAAATATATATATTTATATGGATTCTGTTTTCGGTTCGGAGTGCCAAACCCATATCCAACCTGAGAACCGAATTAATAGTTTGGTTCGGTTCGGTTTCGGTTTTCGGTTTATTCGGATTTTTCGGTTTTTCTGCTCACCCCCTGAACCCAAGGGAAATAGTGGATCATTAATTTGGGCTATCGGAAAGGAGTAATGTTTAAGCAGATGTGGGCAGTAGCTTTTAAAGACTTTGGGCTCTTGAGAACATGTTAGGTGGGCTGTATTTATTTGGGGCAGAATTTAGGTATATAATCGAGTCTGGTGATGTTCAAAGGTGTGTTTTGTCATTTCACTGATGAAAAAATACATGATGTAGAGATAGGGTGTGTTTGGCGCAATGGGTTGAGACTGGGGTTAGAGTTAGGGTTGCGGCTGGATTGGAACCGGAGCTTATATTATAAGGTAAAAGCTAAAACTTATATTTTTATAAAATTATTTGGCGAATTAGTTGGAGCTGAATCTTATTAATGTAAAATCACATAAAAATACATCAATTTAAATTATCATATATTTTAAGGACATTTAACTAAAGTCACTTTCTGTAAGCCCCCATAGGCCTTTTTTATGGGCTTATCTTATTGAGGCTTATAAAAGGTTCTATAAGTACGTATGATAAACACATCTTATTTATAAGCTAACTTATTTTAAAAACTCAAACCCTAATAAACTTTTATAAATCATGTGCCAAACATAACCATTGTATTTTTATTTGTTTTCGGTTTTTCATTTTTTTTTTGTCTCGTTTAATGTTTAAAGTCGTATTCTCCTGTCATGGTTGAAAGTTTGATCAATACATTAAATTCCATTTCTTTTGCCTCTGCTAAAATTTATTTTTATTATATCATATTACACACTAAATATCTTTCATTTAAATGAAAGAAATAACAAACTTTTTATCGACATGAAATTCGAAAAGTTGAGCAACTTAGAAATAAAAAAAGTAAAAAAAAAGGTGAGCAATTTAGAAATAGAAATAGAAATAGAAATAGAAAAAACATGTAGGGATCTTGACCGTTAAAAGCCTTAACTTAAAAAAGTATAGCAACAAATCATGAGTCCAAATTGCAGAGCAAGGATTTAGTGAAACCACACACTTGAGATGTGTCGATTTGAATCAAGTGAATCTTTTTTCATTTTAATGTATTTCAATTAGGTTTAAAAATGATGCAAAGTAGTGTTAGTAAAACATTTGATACGCGGATGAAGAAAACTACATAAGTATCGCCTAACGCGATGAAATGCATCTACATAATCAAAAAAATGTTTTAAGTCCTTACATCGCACAAATTTTGTTCCATTAGAGAGTTAGGTACCCTCATGCCGTTGGGCTCGTGCCATAGCCAAAAAGTGCTGTCACGTCAGCAAAAACCCCTATAGCACCAGAATTCTTTTGGCACCACATTTTGTGCCGTATCCCTTGGCACCAGAAAATGTGATGTCATAGTACACATATACCCCACTAAAATACCAATACAACACAAAAAGACAAAGAAAAAAAAAGGAAGAAGCTTTTTGCGTGGATACCAGCCGAGCTCCTTTGGCACGAATGTAATTTGGTTAGACAGTTGGCTCGGAAAATATCGTTTTTACGTTGATGTTTCTTCTTATGAGGAATGTCTCTCTTATAATTTATGAGACAACATATAGATTGAATCATATTATCTAGTTTTTTATTAACCGGCACATTGATTAAAAAAAAAACTATCAAGAGCTAGAAAGACATTACAAAAGGAAATAAGATAGGGGTTTTTAACCAATACTCCCAAGAAAAAACTCTATTACATCTACTAGAACACCATAAAAAAGACCAAGAAACAATGTCATCAAAAATCATATTATTAGTGACACTGATATCATATGTATTTGAAATATAAACCCGTGCGACTTACGGGCCGTGTTGGCTAGTATTTGAGAAAAAAATCGACAATATGCATGTGCCTAATAACTCATTTCTTAGTTATTTAAAGGACAAAAGCTATAAATGAGTAACATACTTTTTGTTTTGTGCTACTATGAGTAAGTTACTTCAAAAAGTATTAATATATAACTACCTTTAAAAAATTACCAAAATATTTACCCACTGTTTATTTTATTGTACACTTCAAGTTGCCACCTAGGATGCCATGAGTACAGTAAAGTTAACTTTTTATTTTTTTTATTTTTTTTATTTTTTTTAATTTTTAATTAAAAATAATATTATTTTTTTAAATAAAGTAAGAAAAAAATTTAAAACAAAAATTTTTAAATTTTTATTTACTCTATTTAAAAATTTATATAAAGTATGAATTTTTTTTAAATAAAGTACGAAAAAATTTAAAAATTTAAAATTACTTTATATAACGCAAGAATTTTTTTTAATTTTTTTTAAATTTTAAATTACTTTAATTAAAGTAATTTAAAATTTCAAATAAAGTACGAAATTTTAAAAAAAAGAGTTATAAATTTTTATTTAAAAAAGAAAAATTATAAATTTTTATTTAAAAAAGAAAAATTAAAAATTACTTTATTTAAATTTTTTTCGTACTTTATTTAAAAAAAACTAATAATTTGTTTTAATTTTTTCCTTACTTTATTTTAAAATAAAACTATATTTTTTAATTAAAAATAAAAAAAACAAAAATAAATTTAAAAAATAAAAATGTTGACTTTGACTTTGACTGTACACATAGCATTCTAGGTGGCAGCTGAAGTGTACAAGAAAAAACAATGGTTACACATTTTGGTGACTTTTTAAAAGTAGATTACTCATGTTAATACTTTTTAAAGTAAGTTACTTATAGTAGCACAAAACAAAAAATATGTTACTCATTTATAGTTTTTGTCCTTATTTAAATAAGCATTGTTATACCCTTCAACTATTTCTACTTATTTATCTTGATGCACAATTTAAAACATGACAAGTGAATTATATTTATTTTCTCTCTTCATTTCATCCAATCATATTTTCAAGTGTCATTATTTTATGGGTAGACATACAAGTAAAAAGATTTCGTACGAACATATTGTTAGTCGATATTATTTATATTGGGTCGATATTATTTGTATTGGGGTCAAGCCCGAGTTTTAGATTATTCCTTGTAAAACTATGTACCGGACCATTGTGTTGAATGATATAGAGAATACACGTATATCGTTTTTCAATTCTAATTATTCTATAATAACTTATTACTAACTCACACGACATTATAAACTACAGTAGTTTATATTCTCTAGGAAGTAGGAAATACTATTCATATAAAATAAAATCAAAATGCAGTGGTGTGGCCTTTATGAATAGGTAGCTTTTTATTGAAAACGACACTTGAAAAATTCAAATATTGAACAGAAAAAAACAAATCTTGAATAAAGATAATTCTTCTTTATGTTTTACAAGAAAACATAAGGTCCCAAAACAACGTGTGGTGTTTAGGTCGTTCACATATCAAAGAAAGAGAAAGTGTGAGTTTACATGAAAGTAATTTTATGTTTCAAATTATTAGTATGTGGATACAAAAGAGATGCTTGATTTGTAAAAAAAATCAAAGCAAAAAAATAACATACGTATGCAACTACAGGTGTTATTCGGGTTGCGGTTGTTTAACACTGAAAAAATAAAAGTTTTTGGGATAAACACTCAATTTTCTGAATTTTAATTAGGGCTTACTGTCACAGGGTCATTGTTTCGGCCCCGTTTGGCATTCTTATACCGATAAAGACCAACTATTCAACCCGCGTATAATAGAGGTTCCTTG